>JBCFXI010001726.1:0-42088 GCA_038496175.1 Ampulex compressa
ATATATGTATGTATATATGTAATATATAAGATTAATCGTTACTACTATCATAGTGATCGTTACGCCGGTGCCTGTGTGTATTATTGTTGCACTTGGCATTGCCGTATCGCTTTAATCGCTTATTACTGCGGTTATAAAAAATGTGGACGTATAGCTTTCGAATAGAATATGATTGACGTACTTCCAACAAGTAATATTTTCTCTGCCTTAGATCTTAGGTAATAATAAACTCCTAGCTTACAGTCTAAACTTCTCAACGGCACCTGCCACGGTCTGGCATTCCATGAACGACGGTTTTAACATTAAGGGGTCGATTAATGGGTCCTTAATCTACCGGTCGGGCGGCCGCTTATGCCCGACACGCTTTTGGCACGATTTCATTATTCGTTCTCTCGGAGGTCGCCGCTCTGAGCCCAGTTTGAACTTTTGATTTTCATTTGTAGAACTTTGATTGCTCGTAGTCTTAGTTTTTATTCTCGTAGTCCGTGGAGAAGGAGGAGTGGAGAAGTTGTCGGGATCATTAGGATTGTGCGCGGATTAACGCACGGCTGAATTCGAGATTGAGCGCATCGTGAAAAGTCTCTGGTCGGGTCTGACTCCGATGCTAACGACAAGGACAGATGGCAAAGTAAAGGTGGCAAAGGAACGCGGCTGACAAGTCTAAGAGAGACAAATGAGACGTCGGATATAACCAAGGGGCTCGTCAACGGATTACATTGATTGTATACCGGTATTGTATATCGTTATATACATTATTATTACTCTCTGTACATAAACATTTATAAAAGGAGCAATGTCCAAAAATCTGTTCCTTGGAAAGTATTCCTAGCCGAAGAAGCAAATGGAGAGTAAAGTGTGAACGAGTAAAGGTCGTTCGAGGCGTATCGAGTAGGAGGATACGTCGAAGGGATCGATCGTGAGTCAAGAATGTCGAAGAGGAGAGCACGGAGCATATAGAAATCCTTTATACGGATAATACAATCGGATAAAATTATTTCGTGAAAGATAAAATAGCCATTTTATTCTCCAAGCCTAGTAACGTTAATGTATCAAATAAAACTTTATATGAGCAAAGACAGTGATCTAAAGACCGAAATATACACGCGTATATTCCTTCGAAACGCAATTTTCCTTTCAGATTGTGCAGATAACCAAGTTTGTATGTATACTCGTGGTAAGTATATACTCCGTGTTAAAAGGATGCGTAAGATCATCAGGGCGGTCGTTAAGTATCGCCGTTCTTCACGTTGAGCTTCATCGCAAAAAGACTGCGGAGCAAACTACTTGAAATTTCCACAGCGAAGCGAGGCGTGAAAATCCACGATACTTCGAGGTCACTCTAAGACATTAGTCGAGGAAGTACTTACGTTTAAAAGAGCGGCGCGTGCCGAGGCGGAAAGGTGCCAACGATTTTCGTCGCCACGCATAATCCCTTGCAGAGTTACCAAGGCTTCTCCAAAGTGTTCACCAAACTGTTCGCTCCAACGATTCCAAGGAAATCCCCCGTGCTTTCGTTCCACGAATATTTCTCGCAAGATGCAGCAAACGCGACACAGTTTTTCTTTGGAAAACACAGCACTGGACAGTAGAACTCTGCGTTATACCGAAGAACCGATGGTGTTTCTGCTCGATGATTTTATCGAATCTTCACGATCTTCACGATCTTCACGATCTTCACGATCTTCCCGAATCTTCACGATCTTGACGATCTTCACGAATCTTCATGACTCTTCGCAATCTTCACGATCTTCACGAATCTTCACGACTTCTCACGAATCTTCACGACTTTTCACGAATCTTCACGACTCTTCGCGAACCTTCACGACTCTTTACGAATCTTCACGATCTTCACGAAGAACGAGCGGTTTTATTCTCCTCCTGGAATCCTGAAGCACCGATAATCCCTCTGCTCGATGGTCTCTTCATGGAGAACGAACGATCCTATTTTCCTCGTGGAAATGAATCCTCGGAGATTATGAAGGATCGATCGTTCCTTGGAAAAACGCGGCACCCATGTTCTCGAGGCTCGACACGCACCTCGAACGTACATTCGTTACTTTAACATTAACGTGGTGGCTGCGAGTTGCAGCAGGCAATACTGTCGTTTCTTCGTCTTTGGCAAATACGTTACGCTTATCTAATGCGCGCCCACAGAGCGTCCGGAGGTATTCCGACGAAAAATCGTCGAAGGACTGCTTTAGGATCTTCGTTCTCGAAGTCGCCTTCCCGAAAGGTGCGCTCAGAATCTCTCTTCTCTCCGCTTTTTCTTTTCAATCCTAACATCGAAGATTATCTTGCGAAATATTTCTCTCATTCTCGCGAAGGTATAAAGCTCTTTCGATGATGATGCACTTTATACAGATATTACAACAAACAAAACAAAAAATACCGGACTTACATAATTATGAATAACGTATCAAATCGATACGAATATTTAGAGTCAAAAACTCAATCTTTGCGTTACATTATATATGTATACATTTTTTTTTACTATATAGATCTTTTTTTTCATATATAATTTTTTTTTCTCATCAAGTTCCTATAAAATCCATCAAACCAGAGAGAAATCCGAGGGCAACTTCGGCAACGTGATCATTCGTGATCGCTTATGAGGCAACATGATTGGAAATGCGCGAGCTCTGGGCGCGGTAATCTGTTCAAGTTGCTACAAAATATTTTTCTGCATACTCTCTCTCTCTCTCTCTCTTTCTCTCTTTCTCTACCTCTCCCTCTCTTTCACACATTTTTTTTTGTCTTTTGTATATTCTTTCTCACCTTCCCTCTGCCTAGCCAGAGTACAACATCTGTAATTCGAAAGTCTTCGAAAATATGAAATATCTCGTTATCAAAATAAAATATAAATCGGCAATAACGGCCGCGGCTTTGACGGTTATTCACGTTGGCAATACATAGGAAACATTGATCGCGTTCTCCTTCCTTCTCCGCCCATTTTATCGCGTTTCACGTGTGCGAGATAATCGATATTATCGCCTCCTCCTCTAGCAACGGCGTGCCAAAGTTTTACCCTTTTTTTCCTTTCCTCTCCACGTTCGTCCGGAGGGACGACTCTTTTTATCCAGCGTTTCTTTCGCGAACTTTGTGAATTAATAGGAAGCTGAAGTACAACCGTGATTCAATTCAGAATCGACTGGAAGGACTCCTGCGACAGTGGAACGATTCGACGTTTGTTTAGACTGACTTGTACGATCTGACGTCACCTGAGATTTGCACGATATCACTGAAAGCATCCAAAGAACCTTCAACCAATGCTACATTGATACGCGTATGAATCTTTAAAGGACCTGGAAAATCAAAGACTTAGTTTCTTCCAAAAAGTGAGCACGATCCGCATTCAAATACGATTCCTCTTTGCACAATCTGTCTTAAAATGTGATTTAAAGAACAAAGGTTCAAATCTAACGAACATTACTCCGAGTGCAATGCATCTCAAGGTTTACGTCACGTATCCAATGTTCATTGCTCGCTATGAACAGTTCCAAAAACCGCGAAAAATCGTTCCACTAACAAACTTCGATTGCTCCAACCCTTCTGTCATATTCTCTCTAGGCTCGTTTTCCTATGCAACTATCGGCGCATCCTTCGATCTAATCGATCGAATCGAGAGATTCCCCGGAGAATCTCGTCGACGCCATCGAGGAGTCACCGATCTGGCTTTCAGTGCACGCTTTCTCGCTCGATCCTTCGAGGCAGGCGACATATCGGCGTCGAGGAAAAAAAAGGTAAGCAGGCGGTGACGGATCCGGCAATTCCAGGCAGAGATTCATCTCTGACAGGGCTCGTGCTGGACCTCCGGCACCTGTACGTTCATGTAAGGTGGCTGCCTGTCCCTGAAGTGCGACCTGATCAGCAGGCCAAGACCGAGCAGGACGATTGGAAGGCCCAGGAGCGCACAGATCAGCTCTCCCGTAACTCCCGGCGACCAGGAGATGGAACCTGTTCCATTATTTCCCTTGAAGCTACTCCGAAAAATCGCGAGGGGCGGTTTTCCACCAAACTACTGCCAGTTTTCTCAAAACATCCGATATTAACACTAAACCTATCGAAGCGATCAAAGTAATCGGTCAGTCGTTTTTTAGAAAGATTTCTGTAGCGCGTAAGAGGGTATTTTTTGAGATTTTTCATGAATCGATAGCAGAGTGTGAAACATTCTTTCGATCTATTGGCCTCTCTTCCGAAGAATATACGTGGTGTACATAAATATATCCAAAAGTGGCTGGTAGGTTTAGTGTTAAGTGACTCGTTAACTTGTGTCCACGTTACTTTATAATGTATTTATTACGTGCATTTACTTTAAGTATTAAATCTGTTGTAACACCAAACCTACCGAAAAAATCAAAATGATCCGTAAGTAGTTTCTTTGAAACATTGTAGAACTTGAGAGTGGGTATTTTCTGAGATGTTCTATAACTTTGTTGCAACGTATAGATAGATATATCAATTTATCGACTTTTCTCCATCGTTCTCTTTTTCTTTAAGGATATATTTAGTACATCTAAATATGTTTGGAAAGCGGCTAGTAGGTTTAGCGTTAAAACACGCGGCTTCTTCTCAACGCGACTAAGCGAAGTATCGATGTAAAAAAATTTCCATATATCAAATAAAATCGATACTAAGTATAATACGATATTCAAATAAAAAAAAAACTACGTACTGCATAATACAATGTACAAAACTGTTGGTAAAAGAAAATTTCAACTTATCACGTAAAATCGAGACTAAACTGAACGTGCAAATTGCGACAGAGTGTTCACTCACCCCCGTTTGGGCCAATGTCCATCTTGTAGATGCTCCACCAGATGCCGGAGAGCGGAAGAGAGACAGTCGCAGTGGCCACGCTGAACACGGCGCTCTCGCACATCGAGAGGAAGTTCAAGATCGAAATTACGAATACCACGTAAGCGAGGACGAAGGTCCAGCCGTGGCTGGAGACATTGGAGCAGGAATCGAGGCTCCTGAAGTGGCAGACCAGGCCGTGCTCGACGGTGCGGTACAGTTCCACAGGCGACAAGCCCTGTAAAAGCAACATCACTTTCCACTGTGCTGGATCCAGTGCTTTTTCAATTTCTGCACAAGCTTCCATAAGCCACGCAGCGCGCGTGACGTGAAATCTCAATTTTATAAATGAAATAAGGATAAAAGTGACTTGTGACAAATCTCTACTCGTTTAAGAGAACTATATGCAATTGTTTCATTTCTAGAATAATATGCTATTATTAGAATTTATTAGAAGTATATGCAATTCATTATGAAACATTATTTTTGAATAGTGAATTACCGAGGATCGAGGACGTAAATATGCCTTCGAGGGAAGTCGTATTACTTATGTGCATTTTTGTGTTCCAAGAAAGGAAGGTGAGTTTCGGAGGAATAAGGGGTCAAATTTGCAGGTTGCGAGGGGTTAATGGTACTTCCACCGTCGGTTCACTCACCCTGCCTATTCCCGGTAAGGTGTCGAGCCAGCACAACGTCAGGACGGCGAAGAAAGCGATGACGTGTATATAAAACAAGGTTTGCAGAATGGGCGGCTTGGGAAAATGTTTCGGTCTTATCGTGGGGTCGGGATCCGTTACGTGCAACAACCTGCCGCCTTCCTCCTCGGAACCACGTCGGCGAATATCACGCGAGGATACGAGCCGCGACACCGTGTAAAGGAAGGAATTCTGCTGGCTCGTCATCACCTGGCACAAATTCTGTTGCTGGAAGCAGGAAAAAGAAATATCGCCCTTCCGTGATTTCATCCTTCTTTTCGCTTAATCGCAAGTCTCAGGTTAACGATAGGACTAAATAAATGGACAGAATGGCGGAATTCTTCGTTAAAATCTTGTAAATTCATGACAGTGAATTTTTCGAGAATAGCCTTGATGCATTTAGAGATGACTTCAACTTTGCATTCCGTTTTTTGCAACTAAGTAAACTCAAAACGACGAGTCTGCCATTTTCTTTAGAAAATTCTCTAAATCCGTGACGGTAAATTTTCCAAGAATTTCCTTCGTTCACTTAGTTAGAGATAACTTTAATCCTGCGTTCCTTCAATAACTCCATCTTTTTATCCATCGTTTAATAAAGAAAATGAATACCTTAAGTTCTTTTTTGTGATATCGCGCGTAAATCTTTATATTCCTTATAAACTTCCTGTATCAAAATTATGTTCGATGTATAAACCAGGCCAAAGAAACAAGATTCGAGAGCATGCCCGTGCTTTTTCTATCGCAATTCTTATTTATGGGCTCGGCTCAGGATGTGCGCGGCACCGTAATTATCGGGTGGAGATCTGATTACCTCGGTGGTGTAATGGCGCTCCAACATGGTGAAGAACATCGCGAAAGCGGCCAGGGAACCTACGTAAACGAACGTCCACACCGCCCTGGCGCCCCAGGAGGCCCTCGCCATGGCCATGTGCGCGGAGACCTCTCTTCCGCGACAACGAAACTCGTCGCACAGCTCGTAATCCACGCTTATGAACAGCCCGACTATGATCGTCGTGCTCGAGAAAATTCGCTGTAAGCTCATCACTGAAACACATCACGGAACATTCACGGTGGCGACTCGGCCGCCTGAAACTTTCATCCTGCCTGAAAACCCCCGTGGTAGCTATATAAAAAAAAGTAAGGGATCTCGGCAAAAAGTATACTTGCGTGACATATCGAGCGTTTTAAATAAATGTAATATCGTTAATAAATATCGTATTATCGTTAAATAAATATCGTAATATCATCGTAAATATCGATAAATAATACATCGCAATGCGTTAAATTATCGAGGCTAAGGAAGGATCTGTATTAATACATATTCAAGTGTCTAATTTTATGCGAATGTTCAGAGATAAAACTTCACCGCGCGTACTGCTTATATTTATATAAAACGTGATTTTTGTAAAACGATAGCTTTACTTGTTTCTTCGTAAAAGCTTAAGGCATGATCTTTCATAAACTCGCGTATCTTTGCGGTTAAATACTCGTTAATGAAGGATTGGGAATTTTTTCTCGGAGTTCATTCCGGTTACGTCGATGACGTGATCCGTGGGTTACTTCCTCGGTATTCAGGTTTAATAATCGAAAGTACGATGTAGGGGTCGGCCTAGCCGGAAAAGCCTAGGATCACGTATTGTGGTGCTTATCGGGGCGATTTTATTGCCTCCGTGTTTTCATACCGTGGGTGTGGGTTCGATATACGAAAGAGCCGTGTGGGCACTCACTTTTGCGGCAGAAAAAGAAGTAGTAGACCAGGGAGAATACCAAAGTGATTCCTTTTATCGGGTCCTGGAGGTGGCAGAGTACTCGGTTCTTATCCAGGGACAGCGTAACGAGTACCCCGGCGAGGGCGTAAAGGGTGCTTATTTTGACGAGTGCACAGCGGGGTATCTTTATCCGCATGCTATTCGGGACCAGAGCTGGAGGCGGTGACACCCTCTCCACGATGAAATATACGATTCCCAATATGCAGGCGGATGAAAAGGCGGTGAAGAGCAGCCCTGTAAGAGCCATCTTGATGACGCCGTATGTCAAGTTGGCGATTAAGTGTTCGCGGATTTTTAATCCTTACGCTTTTTAAGCGATGCTAAACAAAGATCACGCGACCGCTGGACATGATTTTGTTTTTCAACAAGTTCGCGAGCAGAAGAGATTTTATTGAAAACGAAATAATGATACTCGATAAACCAATTGGTGATCGCATCGAAGCGCGTAGTAGTTTGAAGAAATAAACGCTGTATGGAGTTTAATGCTCGTAACATGGAGTTGTATTGTATCACGTTGTGTTTGTACTACGTGATCATGAAAATGAATGTTGCAGGAATATCGGAGTATCAAATATCGGACAATAATATGGGTTTGACGATTTGTAATGTGCGTGTACGCGAATGTTTAATCGAAATCGGCTCCCAGTGAAATTTCAGAGGAGTATCCATTTTCCAAACAATCACTATTCGCGTAGTGATGCAATTCTCCTTGTTAGAGATCCTATTGGAGAGAAGTTCTTGTGAAACAAACTCGAGTCGTTGCTACAGATTGCGAAACTGTAATACCTTCTTTGACTTGTAATTCGAGCTATGATCGATACTTCAACTTCGAAGAACGATGCTTGTTTTAGGATCAATTAAATTTTGCTTAAAAACGCGCCGAGCACAAACATTTCTCTGTCTTCACACTTTCAAGAATGTTTCACAAGCATTCGCTCATATCGGTACAAAGAATTGTTTCGCGAAATCTCGAGATAAAGTGGATATGCAATTACTATTTAGATGATTATATAGTCATTACTTGGATGCACACGAGATTATAATCTAGATGAATATGTAATTATTATCTGTGATTATTATCCAGACGGAATCCATGCGTCCGCGAAATTTCATTGTTCTGCGAAAATTCGGACGTTGTCCAGCTACGTTACCCGTGTAGGCATTGGAGACCTTGCCGATGCTCTCGAGATAAAGCGGATAACTGATTATCAGGAGGGTGACGGAGAGCACGACGGTGACGAGTGTCGCCATAAAGCCAAACTTCTGCCATGTCGCACGATCCGTATCAAAGAGCTTATCTGCGGCCTGATAGGCGACATATGGCGATTCCTCGCCGTCCGTGTACTCTTCGATCTCGACGTCACTTCCGGTGCAACGAAGCTCTTCCTGTTCCTCGTCGTCCATCATCGTTGAGATGCAGCTCGTTAGGGCCGCCAGGTTTGCGTCCCTCCGACAAAGCTGGAAGATTCATTTTATCGGATTTAAATTCCTCGAATCGGATAATTATTTCAAACGATCATTAGAGAGTATTATATATTTCTTTTTATACGTACCTCTGTACGCGATCTCATACAGATGTAATTAATAAGGAGACAGGAAGGAAGAAATTACATCTGTATATGAGACCATTCATAGTCGTACATAAAAAAAAGTTTATAAAGTTCCCTAATGACCGTTTAAAACATTTTTTGTAGACGTCGTCCAGCAATATATTTATATATATATATAAGTAGTTCACTGAATAAGTTCAAGTAACGCCATATTAAAAGCACGGTCGTGTGTCCTAAATCTTGTATAACTGTACGAATCTAAAAATATTATATAAAGACTTTTCAAAGGTGACAGTAAGATAAGGATATAATAAAGTAGATTCCCTTCACAGCGCCGCACGTATTTCGAATTTCGAATTTCAAAGAAAACAGGTTAATGCGAGAGAAGCTGAGCTCGATCGAAGTTATCGCAAAGCATATTTATCATTTCTCTTAAGCGCGCAGCACAATATGCAGTAACAGAACGTGCGCACTTCGTGCACCTTGGCCATCCCGTATACTCGCACGTGCGCCACGTTTTATCGTCGAATGCTGAGGCCGATTCTTCCCTTCTTTTTTCCCTTTTTTTTTTCATTTATCGTGCGAGAAGACGATTAACGAGCATTTCGCATGCACGAGCTGGTTTGCTTTGCGCCTAAGCCAGATTAGATAACTTTTTTCCCCGTGTGCGCGGGGGCAAAATCCGGGGTTGGAAATTTCGCGGCGGAGCTTGCATGACCGTCCGGCCGGTTGCATCGTTTCCCCGGAAATAAATAGAAGCCGTGCGTGTCGAGCCTGCGATTAAAACTTTGTAAGACGCGCAATACCGCGTTCGAAGTGCAACTTTCCAACGTCGACGTGAGAATTCGCCCGATTGCGCTGCTTCCCTCCACTTTTTTTTTCTCCCTCCACCCTCAAGCCCACCCGCGATAGCGCCGCGAAGTGTTTCTATTCCATATCGGGCAAAGCGTCAGCCGCTTATCTGCATCGGTTTTTCTGGAAATTCACTTGTCCCTTTAAAGGTCTTCCCGAATATCCAGCAAGAAATTTCGTCTTTGCTTTACAGACGAAGCACGAACATTTTCTTTTTGTTCTCTTATTCGCTGTTTTTTTTTTCGATTTTTCGTTGAGAGTTTTAAGTAGCAAATTGGCTAATGGTGCCGACGTAATTTTCAATAACCCCCTTTGGCGGGCCCCTTTATTACGATAAGTTTCACCGTAAAGCAAAGTCCCGGTACGAGAAATTAATCGTTCAAGACCTCTTAACCCGCTGAGAACCGACGGTTATCCGCGGATATTAAATGTCTGAGAATTGCTTCGGGAGTGCTCGAGTATTTTTTGTAGGCGGCCAATTTAGTATAATCACAGTTTGAGCTTTCGTGAAAAATGTGTTCTCTCTCGAATGTCCAAATGGACTTCAAGTGTGTAGGAAAGAGCCGTTTAAGAATCGCGGGTGATAAATCAAATCTAAGGCAAACCTGAGTTTCTCAAGACGATCAATGTCAATAGTTATCGAAGCGTCTATGGATTGTATTTTTCATAGTCTATAATATTCTGGATAGAGGGTTTTTTCGTTATTATATAATTTGACATATAAAAAAAAGCAAAAACATTAAGGGTGAATAATCAGTGAACCACTTAGCATTGCAGATCAAATTATATTTTTGGGCTCTCAATTATATCGAAGGTAAAATAATATCGAGCTTGCAGTAAAGGATACGAATGGATCGTTACTTACGAGTGGAGGTGGATTACAGACCGTTAACGACTCTTACACAATTAATTATCAGATAACGAGCAGGTGCACTGATTCCATGCCGTGCCGTAATTATTTCTGGATGGATTTATTCTACAGGAGTACAACTCGCATTTGTATACGGCGCTCCGACGAGAAATACAGAAATTATTTATTCTCGTAACGCTGCTGGGGATACGAAAACCTATTCCGTTATTTTACTCTTGCTTTTGTTTCTCTGTTTACTCAATCCAGTAAGATTATCCAACTTAAAACCCACGATTTAAGTTAAACTCTTTCTTTCCTTCGTTTACTTCTTTGACTTTGGTTTTCACCGCTAAGGGTATTCGGTTCACGTGCCAGAAATGATCGTTGCTCACCAAGTTGGGCTTTCTTATAAGAACCCAAAAAAAGTAATTCCTCTACAGCAACAACGGACATTTCCAAATCACTTCTATGCTTTTCCACGCGATCTGAAATAATCTACGACTGCTTTCAGTCCTTGGATCAAGCTTTACTGTTACATACCAGGGAAAAGTAATCAGTACTCTAAAATACATCTTCATTATTCCTCCGTTTTCCACGGAAATGTATTTCTGTTTCGAGGATGCGAAGGGTATATAACTTCTAGTTTATCCTTAAAATACCAAAACTGTTACTGTGAGGTCTTTGGGCCTAAAATTTATCGCGATCAAAAGATTCAGAGTTAATGGACCTCCAAACTCAAAGCCTCGAATCCACGAATTTTGCCATTGGGTCAGCGTAATCGGCTATCGTGTCTTTTTAGCTCGTAGGAGAAAAGTTGCATCGCCAGGGGGGAGATAACGTAGGACGATAAGACCGACAGATACGACGTTCGATCGATGCCGCTTAATGCGACGATCTAATCCCGTATTTGCATTGCCCCCCCCTTTCCGCGCTAAAAGCGCACGTTTCTCGGAAGAAACGTAATTCGCGGACTATCGTCCGCCCGCACGCGACGCCGATTCTTTCGGTTTGATTAACTTCTTGAGCGTACGCTTTTAAAAGACCGACACGGAGCATCGTTCGCACAGCATGCAAGATTTATCGATGAGTTCATAGCCGTCTTAGAAGGAAAAAGACAATATATAATAAAAGATTATTAAAGATAATGAATAAAAATGTAGAAGAAAAATACAGGTTAGTAAACACGTCTCAGAGTACGCTTTAAAGACACTAGTGTAATTTCCACAACTGAAGAGGCCGTTGTTTGTTCAGTAAAGAGCGCAGAAAAACATAAGGAGGGTCTATGTAAGAAAACAAAGGATAAGAAATAATAAATACGTTTATTTTTCCACTGCTCCGCACAAACTCTCTGACGCCTCGCGAGTCTCTTGACAGCGGCCATCTTTTCCAACAACAATTCCCTAACAACGAGCGGAGGTACAATACCTTACATCACTCTCGCATCTGTACAGCTCGCCACATCTATTCTATTACACTAGAGACTACAGAATAGAAGGACATGATTTCTCCTGTTTTCTAGTCTTTTTTTTTTCAAGAGTAAAAACAGGATGAATTAGTGTTGCAAGCCCAATAATAGTAAGAGACGCGTGAAAGAGAATGTTGAAAGAAGGCTTTTAACTTCAGGAGGATTTTAGGACATTCTCAAATTCCTTTAGTAGCTCTTCTGTTTACATTGAAATATATAATCGTTTATTAGATCTACAATTATATTCCTTCAGTTTTCCAGGTTTATTTTTTAGAGTGAATACACGATGAATTAGTGTTGCAAGTCAGTAATAGTAAGAGACGCGTGAAAGAGAATGTCGAACGAAGGCTTTTAACTTCAGGACGACTTTGCGACGTACATAAAGAATTCTTAATTTTCTTTTAATAGGTCTCCTGTTTACATTGAAAATTATATTCGTTTATTGGATCCACGATTATATTCCTTTCGTTTTACAATCGTTTTTTTTCAAAGTGGAAATAGGACGAATTAGTGTTCCAAGCCAGTAATGGTAAGAAACGTGTGAAAGGGAATATCGAACGAAGGCTGTTAGCTTTAGCGCGACTTCGCGGCGTACACCGAGAATTCGTGAATTTTTGAGAGCTGGAAATCGTGTGTTTTCCAGGCGTAACGAGGGCGGAGCGAGACCTCCGTAAAATCCAGACTATTTCCGTTTGCGGCACAATCGTTCCCCTTTACAATTGTCCCGAGTGTAAAAATGAGAAAGCGATTTTCGCATTGCCGCGGAACAATAAGCGCACGCTGCGCCGGTTCTAGGGGTTAATTAACTTTTTAAGCGTTTGCTTTTAAAGGAACGACCGCCTACACGGCGACGGGCCGTCGATAAAGCCGAAGGAAGAAAGGGACGGAAATACGAGAAAGGGAATTTTGAACCGAGGCTTTTGTTTTGCAACTAGGCGAAAACGTTCGTCGGAGAAATTGGAAGGAAAATTCGCGAATTCTTTTGCAGGATAAAAATCTCCGTTTTCGTCGAATACATTATGACAGAAAATCTTAGCGTAAATATTACTACAAAGACAATCCTATGTATTGTATAATTCTTTCTTTTATTATTTCTCTTAATATATTATACAGTTGACAAATTTTAATGAAGTCCGCTTTTAATTTTCGTGGTTCTGATTATAGTGAAAATACAAAAATCGCGGACTCACGTCAGTCTGCCTCACTTTTACAGATAAAGAGAATTGACACGATAAATATAAACAGACAAGGTCGATGACTCCCTTTCGTCACTGAACTCTATACACACGTTTTCCCCCTTTTCCCTTCCTTCGCTGCTCTCGGCTCAAAATCTGCACAAACTTCGATTCCCGATCAACATCAGCCGCGGTGTACACGACGAACGAGCCGGTTCCAAGTGCAGTATCAATTCAAGGATCGACCGCGCCATCGAAACCGCCCATGTGGACATCAATCGGCACGTGAACTGGATGGCGTCTGACCACGAAGTATCGAATCCCCTTTCCGGCTCGTCGAAGCCATGGCCGTTCCACGCACGATCCACACTCCCCACATCGCGCGCAAATACGCGCGGAAAGCCTCGAGGAAGCGGGGCAGTTTCTTAGCTCGAGGAGCTTCGAAGGCGCGTATTTAATGGAAGAACACAAAGTGCGAATGCCGTCCAATTTGGGGAAAGCATGCACGATGATTGTCGGCAATTAATGGCGTAGTTAGTAGCGTCGCTCGAGAGTGGGAAGAAAAAGAAAAACAAGGATAAGCTGGCAAACGAGAGCGCGCCGCACTGCGAGAGTTCTTAGATCCGACGGAATTCAGTCGAGGATTTATTATTCAAGAGCGAGAGTCATTAGGCATGGCGCAGACGATGTTGTCAGACTCACCCTTTTTCGAGACCTAACCTGACACCGCCCACCAGGGCCAGGTTTTCTTCCTCTCTCGGCCTCTGGCTGCTCGTGCCTCGAATTTCGCGGGAGATTCGTGATGTTTTCGTGGTTCAGAGGAACGCTCTTGGGGACTGAGGCTCGTCGATACGCGCCGGTTGTGTGGAACGCACGCAAAGTCGAGGAAAACCGCGGCTTCGTCCCATCGTGAGACGAGGACTAGCTTCGATGCGGGTTCCGCGGTCTAGTCGCAGTGCCGTACGAATCGGCGCTGCGACGCCCCCTGCTTTTCCATCGAGTTCTTGCAGAAACATCCCTCGGAGAAGTGGTTCGTGCTGGGGGCTCGAGAGAGTGATTTTCTAATTTTTATCGATGCTAGAAAGTTTAGGCTGGATCAAAATCTTCGCTTTGTTAAGTCCTAAGTCGCTCTAAAAGTATTAACGAAAAGTAAAGAAATGTTTTTCCTTGGTAGAAGAATGGAATGGCTAGAAGGTCTGGAGACTTTTAAGATTTTACAGTGACTTAAAATTTTCTTGTTATTCCAGGAATTATTATTGTGCGAATCGAACGAGAACTTTGCTTGCAGAAACGTGATTTTTCCGAGCTAATCTTGATACGTGGCTTAGTCACGCGAAAACTACAGCCCTGTCCGGGCGCAGGCGCAGCAGTTCTCAACTTTGTCAGCACGGCGCAAGTCTTATTTTGTATGGTCGTGAATTAATCCCGAAATTTGCGAATAATTAAACGGCGCCAGGCAGCTGCTGGCCAAGCCCGTATAATTACTGGCCGTCCGATGGGTTTTAACTCGGTTTTCGTTTAACGAACGGTACGTAAAACGGTCGACAGGAAAACAAGAAAAAAAAAGCCAATAGACAGGCAGTCGCGTCTGCACGATCTCGTATTTGCTTGGTACGCCTGAAAGAAGATTCAATCGAACGGCCGGCATCGGACGATTTTCACGGCGACACACGTACGAATTTAATTAACCATGCTAATTGCTCGACCGTGGAAACGTGATCTGGGAAATGCTCCGTTTTCCTCGATCGCAAATCCTGTTTTTGCACCAACGTGTTTGTTGCTCGATTTATTATATTCGTGTATCAAAAACTTGCAAATCATATTGGGTAAAGTACGGATGCGAAGATGGAATTCAGAAATGTCACAGCATCGTTTTCAAAATTCGTGAGAATACTGCATCATTATCAGAGACATTATTAAAGACACTATACGTCAAGGCGAGCGTCTCAAAAGATTCGAGCGCTTTACAAGTTAATACAAGTTAATACTTAATACAAAGTTTAACCAAGCACGCGTTCAAGTATTTAAATTAACAAATCTAAAATCTGCATAATCGTTGCTAGATATATCCCCACGATTCTAACTGACAGTAGGTTACATTCAATTTAAAATCATATTACACAACTTATATTTTGGTCCGCCGCTGGCAAACGAGATTAAACACGATACTCGATAACGGCATCGCTAGAGTACTAAAATATTATAGAATCGAAAGTTCACTTTGATATACGAGGTATATATTTCATCGCGAATGGGGGAGGCTGTTATTTCCAAGCAATTGGAAAGAATCTTTATCGTACATCCGTTACTCGGGGAAATACGGTCAAGATAAGGGGCGAATGTCGGTTGCAGGTGCTCACGGCGACATTCAAGTGCCAGGAACGATTCGGGGACAAGCCGAGATATTCAGGACTTCTCCAGTTTTCTTAACGTAGCGCACGTCTGACGCTAATAACGAGCTATATATTTCGTGAACTTCGTTTGAAATGAATAGAAATTCAGGAACTTGGGCGTATTATTTACGATTATTGGCTAGAATTTGCGCTAACTCCGATGAATTTCGTAGAAAATACATGGGGGAGGGATGGAAATTTGGGGAAGTTTATAATAATATGGCAGGATTGCTCGAAAGGCAGGTACAGTTTCGAAGAGAAGGGAAGCGTTTCGACTCTAGCGAATCGCGATAAATCCAAATAAAGAATCCCCCTTTTTTCAATCCACCTAATTGCGTTCTAGCCAATCTGTCTTTTTGAATTACGGTTTACGATCGACGCGACGATAGTGTCGTTACGTGGATAGCATCGGCAGGTGTCTGCACGCCATTCTTTTGGATTATTCTCTCACCTCGGCAGTCGTTAAGGCAGTCGACAGTCGACATGTCGTTCATAATAATCTTCTCTTTACACCTTCATTTCGGTCAACGTTTTTATCCCACAAATTTGTATGTTCGAACAACACATTTATGTCACGGAGTCGAAATTCGAAGTTATGTACCAAAATCTCAGACCTTCTCTGGCCTCAAATATTGTGAAAATTTATCGCGAAAATATTGTGGTTTATTGTGAAAATACGAAATAAAATATTTTTACCTCGCTCTTTGTGGAAAGATTTATTGCCAAGAAAGCGACCGCGTCTACTGGCTCTCGCAACAAAATTTGTTTTATAATACACGAAGAACGTTTCGAGCTCAGAGAGGAAGCGTTTTCGTGTCTGCGAAAAGACGATCTCTTTTTCTTTTCAAGTCGAGCGGAATTGCCGCGAAGTTTGGCGACCCATTTTAGAAGAATCTTCCACGTCTATGTGGGAACGAGGAATGTTACGCTGATGACAGTGTAAAAAAAACTAAAAGGACTTTGGGTTATGGAGGTTTAAAATATTGGGTGGTTCTTGAAGTTCGAGGCGAGCCACGGCGGACGCCAGTTTTGGCACTCCTGGGAGTTAAACTTTCCTCCGAATTTACGACGTCTTTATGTGCTCTAAAATGTAAGAATCGAATTCGCCATTTAAAAAAAAAAATATACGTTCGCCGTGATTGGCCGAAACTCGATAATCCCGACGTATCTGCGTCTCGGCGAGCACTTTCGTCGTTCCAGTAATCTCCCAACATCGACTCCCTTCTCAAAACTTCTCTCGAATTCTCTCAAAGCCGTGCTCCTGTTTACGTTTGCCTCTCGATGAAATTTATTACACAGTCATTTCATGCAAGTTTGTTCGATATTAACGATATAATTAATATCAACGAAGCAATATTTAGCACGATAAACTGGCGTCATTCGTAGCCTTACTTGGCACAAGTGTTCAGACAACACTTTTTTCAGCTTCAATCAGCCAATCACGGCTACTTTGCCAGTAACGAACTTTGGAAAAATACTCTCCGCTCGTTGAATTTTTCTTCGACTTTCAACACCGATTACTAAGTTCGGTCGGCTCGACGAAAATACCTCGCTGGCTCAATATGATTAATGTCCGAGGGGCAAGCGTTAAGAGGTTTGGGGCATCGGCATTTGGATAATCGCCCCGAAGCTTCGATGTTTAGAGACGGGAATGTAACCTACAACCGTCGATTTTCCCTACCCTTGGCAGTCGACGTTATCGTTGCACACGTGGTGAACGAAACCCCGGTGGGAATCGATAAGAACTAGGTTAATACGATCAGCCGAAGCAACGGACTTCTAGCCGCGCTTGAATGCCGCGTATGCGCGAGTTAACGCCTTCCCTGTATTAATTATCGGTATATAAGTTAACACTCTGACAGTCGAATTCGCCCGCGCGTGATTACGAATACTCAGTAATACTGCATCGACGTCGCACTAGCGTAATCTAATCCTGGCATCGGTTATCGGCCGGCATCACGTATACGTGAATTTGCCGATTGTCTTAATTTAACTTAACATCAGCACCACCAAATAAGTCAAACTGTTCCATAGAAAAATCTCGTGACTAATGTAATGTTGTGAAAAGGAGATTAGAAAAACTAATCTCGTAACGTTGCGTTTTCCAATATTTCGCACTCCAATTTTTTTGTACCGTGTAGGTATTATATTATCGATATCATTGCATTGATATATCGACGTCTTTCCTCTCTTCTTTTTTTAATACACCTGCTACACCTAAACACCTCCAAAAAGTGACCAGTATTCCCGATGTTGAATCGTATCGAGGTAAAGTAGATGTGAATCTGCGTGCGAAAGGTGCAGCCGTAAAATTTCTTTCGGTAGATCGTCGCGAAATGTCCTTTGCAAAGTAGCACCGAGCTTTCGTGCTCCGATGCTTTATGCATCGACTCCTCGAGGTTTCGCTTCTCCCAGGAGAAGTCCGTTTTTCCCCGAGTCCGGAATTTACGACAGGAGGAGAAGGCGATGCATTAGCGTGCCGATGATTCGGCGACGGCAGGATGAAAGGAAAGGGAGCCTTTGGAATTTCCAAGTGGCGGCCCCGATGGCCGAAATCGCCGATAAAAGCGGGGGGTGCCGCCGCTTTTCCTCCTTTCAGTAGACGCTTTTTAGGCCACGACGTAGCGCCACTCTCATCCCTCAGGTTTTCAGGGAAACGCGTGACGAGATGTGCGTTCAATCTCGAAGTACGTTGCAATGTCCTCAGGGATAATTAAAAGCATCTCCAGCGTGGTTTTATAGACTTTCAACTGTCCTTCGGATATTTTTTTATATACTTTAACCAGTTAACTGCGCTCGACGTGTATACACGTCAGTCCTAAATTTTCTTTCCACGCGGTTGATCCTTATATTCATAGTGTAAAATAAACAATGATCATTTACCGCAAGAAGTCATTTGCAGAAAGACTAATGTCTTATGGAATAAAAATGTAATCCTTCCTTACTTTGCTTTACATCTATCGTAAAATCATTCCGCGTCTCATTGCTGCCTTACGTTCCGCGATGAATTCCGCAGTCAACTGGTTGAATATGCGCCTTCTTTTTTAGACGATGAGACTCAGTTATCGCTTGTTTTCATTAACAATGATCAGAAGATTGATGATCGAATTCGTTGAGCTTTGTACGAATTTTATCTACTCGTGGCTAGCTTCGTGGATTTCTCGTACGATATAATTTTGACGAATTCGTTGACAAATGCCTAAAAACATATTTCTTAAACCAGCGTATATGCCTAGAAAAGTGCTTCTTAAATCGTTGATCACACGCTCTTAAAAAATGATCTCTCAATTATCCTCTAACATCGACATACCGCACGTCGATTCGCCCAACGTACTCGGCAACAAAGTCATGAATTCCTTCCAACAACGATTTTCTCACTTATTAGATATATCGATCTAATTATAATGCACAATTGATCACCTTTTCGAGAATCACACCACCCACCAATCCACGCACACGAGTGGAAAATACGTTGCTCCTAAAGGTCAAGAAAATACAACGCACTTAAAATTATAAAAGCCCTCGATACGTGTCACCAGAGTGGTTCTACCGTACAAAAGCGAAAATCTTGTAAATCCGGGTGGCATTTAATCGTTAGTGGCCACCGCGGTAACGAGTAACCGTGTAACGTAAATAGATCAAGATGTAATCCCATTTAGGGGTGATAAAAGTCGGATATTTTTAGGGTCAATCGCGGTGAAGGAGCGAGCGGGAGAGAAAGTGAGAGAGAGAGAGAGAGAGAGGAGGGGGGGGTGAGTTCGTGCGCATTTTCGATTTTATTCCCTGGCGAGGTGCATTAGGAGCGCCCGCGGGGAGAGATAAAAAGCCACTTCGCCGTTGCAGGAGGTAAAATCGGGACGACGAGGCTCGACGGTCTTTATGCCGGCCTCGTGCGCCGCGAGGATGTCGAGAAGGAGGCGAAAAAAATGGCACTACGCTGCAGACGAGAGGGAGCCAGCAGGAGGAGGAGGAGAAGGAGATGAAGGAGGAGGAGGAGGAGGAGGAGGTTTTTGCGGCTACGTGGGCTCGCTTAAAAACGGCCTACCGCGTTTTTCCACGGTCCGCGTACCCTCCAAGCGCGTTTACCCTTTATTAGAAAAGTTACAACGAGGGTGTAGCGATAAACCGGACGCGCGTATTATTATACGCCAATGCTATTCGCCCCCTGTCGCTCGACTTTATTCTGGCCCCCGATACGAGGCGAATCGCCGGGGAACGAGGTAGGTGTATAGAATTCGTTCGAGGTAGAAGCGGGCTTTGCGCTCTTTAGAATTGGTTATTAATGTGCGAGAATTAGAATTTAGAATTGTTATTAATAGATTTAGAATTGTTATTAATGTGCGAGAGTACGTAGCTCGCGTGTGGCATTGCGCTGGCTACCGAAGGAAAAGTGATTTGGACTTGATGAGAAATAAATTATGACCCCGCGTTCGGGTATCAAGTGGTGGGATCACGGTTATGAGAACTGAGTGTGCTTGGACTAATTCTTACCTCCAGTGAGTAACGCGAGGAGCAGTATATGTTTAGTTTTTTGCTCGACGACGCAAAAAATTGGCGAGGCCTAAGTGCAGATGGTATTTTACTCGTGTTTCATGCTGCGTAGAAAAGAAGTTTGACGAAAGTGGGAAGGTGATCGAACGTCAGAAATTTTCTTGGTTCAGGCGTGCGAGCGTTTTTTGGAGAAGGTCGTCACTTATTTTCCTTTCAAGATATTGAAATATAAATGAAGAAGGTATTATAATCGTACTCCATGTCGTGCACAAAATAATTGTTTAACAAAAGTCAGGATACGAGCGAACACCAAATCGAATTTTCCTAATTTAAGTAAACAAGCTTCTTCTTCAGATGGTCCTCATTTATTTCCTCTTCAAGAAATCCAAACGTAAATTCAAAGGGTATTATAATCGTATCTCGTGTTTAACAAGAGTCAGAATAAAAACAAACGCGGATTTTCCAAATGCAACTCATTCCTGATTAATACTAAACCTACCAGCAACTTTCCAGACATATTTATGTATATCGCGTATATCCTTGAAAGGGGCTGTTTAAAAGAGATATCGATAGATCCAGAGAATGATTCACGCTCTGCGATAGAATCATGTAAAAATCTTAAAAAATCTCTTACAAAGTACAGTAATTTTTCTAAGAAACGACTGACCGGACATTTCGACCCTTTCGATAGGTTTAGTATTAACAAAACTCAGAACGAGAGTAAACGCCAATTTTCCAAATGCAAGTAATTCCCGATTAAAGTCCTGTCGAATTCCAATAACAAAGAGAATAATAAGATAATTCGTCACGATATACATTTAATCTGTAGCTTGTTTCAATAAACGTCGAGAAACGTTCTGAGATTTCGAAGTGTTCTTTTTTTTCTCTCTCCCGCACATCTGGAAAGCACCACTAAGACGACAGCCTCAAGCAACGCACGGTTGCAAAGAGATCGGTGCAGGCGATACCTTAGCCGTACCTTGAGCCCTGCGCATGGAACGCGCCCGATGGAAATCGGCGTGAAGCGAAAAGCTGCGGCGTCAGTCAATCGCAGTCTCAGTCTGCGCGCGGCATCCGTGTGAGGCGCATCGTGCTCTTCGTCGTCGCGAGAACGCGAGCGCTCCCATCGGGAACCGATTTTCCGCCAGCGAATGCAACGCCTGCTAAACGAAATCGAGCCAAAAAAAATAAATAAATCGCACGACAATCTAAAAACGCGATTTCGATTTTAAGTAACCGCCTCCATCGACGATTGCTCCTGAAACTTCGATGTCCATTAAAAAAAAAAACACGCTTAGCATCGTCCACGATACTCTCCCAGCCTCGACTTTTGAAATAAATAATCAAGTCTTCGAAGTTCCTAGTTCCTTCCACGGATCGTTCGTGGTCCTCGAGCAAAAGTAGTTTCGCGCTCGAGACACCGAGCGAGTGCCCGATTCCTAAGTGTTTTATTGGGCGAAATGGAGACACGATGTAAGGGGGTGTAATCTTTCGACAAAGGAGGGACTCTCGTCTATTATACGGCACGTCGGGTGAAGGAACCGTTGCCAATGTGCGAGACGTTAGTGCAAACCTCGCGCGCCTCCTGGAAGCTTCGGTGGTTTTTATCGCTCGAAGGAGGAAGAAGAAGTACGGCGTGACGGATCGAGGGAGGTTCTTCGAGCGAAAGAAAGCCGAATGGAAGAAGCGGGTTCGTTGCCTGGCCTAATCGAGGAGCTATTCGAGGCTTTTGTCGCGGCTAACGGAAGGCGCCGTGGTCAAAACGAGCGCACGGATCTGCCTCAGCGCCTCTGAAGCTTAAAGGAGGAGAACTACTGCATCCGCGTCCGTGACTCTGATCATTCTACGGAACTGGTAGAAGGATCTACTCCAACAGCTTTAGACTCAGGTAGAACAAAAGTAACGAGACTATTGTGAATTCATTTGTGAGAAGAGAAAAACGCGCGGATGAATCCGCTGTGCGATTGTAACGAAAGAAAAGCCATTATATAAATTGGACTTAATGATTCTAATCGCCGTAAAGGAAGAGTAGTTGTATTCACTGTGGCAGCTCTAATCGTCGAAGAGAAAGACGAGTAAATAAGTAAAATACACTCGTTAATCCAGCTGGCGGATGGATTTCCAGGACTGGTAATCAGATCGATCGCAAAAAATCCGGACCCCGGTTTCTCCATCCTCGATCACTGCGGCAAAACCACAGAGAGGTAACCTCGTAGCACAGAAATGACTGTTCGAGTGCGAGCACGTGTGGTGAACGCAGAATCGTAATAATCGCTGGCGATAAACGAGTCTTATTAAATCGACCGAGCCTCACGAATCACACCGTGGAAAGGAAGGTCTGAATTCGACATGCACGTCGACTGTGCGATTTTAATAACCGCGAGATTCACCTGAGGAAATCCATCTTACGGGAACACTGTCTTTCGAAGATTACGATAAAACTGATCATAAATGTGAGGCCAGCTTTGTAGAAAAATAAGAGACGTCTACAAAGATCCAATCTAGGTTTAAAGGTTTATTTATCAATCCACGAGGATAAATCAAAGTTTCTCGATCAAGAGAATTCGGGACGAAGTGAGAAAGTTTCCAAAGAACTTCGTCGAATATCGTGCGAGAAAAATATATAAGTATCGGAAACTCAACGATACACGACGATCCTGTGGCTGAAGATTCTATAAACCCAAGAAAGTCAAGCTCAGTGAATCGAGCCGCATCGTCAAAGGCTCACTTTGATTTTTCCAGACCGCGAGAGTCGCGCTAACAGCCTCCAATCTTCGATTCCATCCCAAAACGATCCAAGGCTCCGTGCGAGTCGTCGGTGTGATTTCGACGCGGCAAAAAAAACCCCGGGTGATTTTAAGAGAGCGAGAAAGAGTTTGGAAAATCTCGGAGAAGAGAGGTGAGTCGAGCTGCGGCCAAAAGTCACGGGGATCGAAGATCGACATCGAGCTTGAAATCATCGAGGGTAATAATCAGTGATGTGGCATGGAAATCCAGGGGAAACCGTCCTGACGTGCGTATCGAGTCGAGCGCGAAGTGCGAAGCGGCTTTGCACGGCGATGAAAGCGGCCTGAAGGCGGAACACCGACGAGGATGAGAATCGTGTCAAGATCGAGCGTGAAGTGAGGTAAGGATGCTCGAGCTTTATCGCCGATTAGCGTGCGCCTCGCAGATCCAGTCCTTTGCGCTTTATGGAAATTAAAAGAGGCAAGGAAACAATAAACCAAAAGACTTTCGAGCAGCTTGCAAGTCATCCACAACGCACAGTAGCTTTATTCTCATTTCGAGCGCGGAATTTCAGGAACATTTCGTCAACGAGCGATCTTAGATCGCTTATGTATCAATAACACGTTCCGTACCAAGACGTTTTTGGCCGACATGATCTCCAGGTCATTTGTTGTTTTGACTAATTATTGATATATTATCACACAATATGTCATTACATCATCGATCCATAAGTAATTAGCTTACTTAGAGTAGTTATTACACCGTATACCATTTATGGTACATGTATCGCTGCTATCAGCTCGACTGTAAGAGTCGGTCAGTTCGAAAATGTTCGATTACTAAAAAAAACCTCCTGTATTCCAATATGTTAAATAAAAGACGAGGAAAATAGAATAACGTCTAGAAGGGGACATAAAATTAAAAAAGCAAGAGGGCAAAGCGGTGAATCCAAGAATCTTCCAGAAAAATTTGGAGGTGACGTGATTTAACACTAAACCTCGCTCAAAATGACCGCTCAGTCATTTATTTAAAATATTACACAACTTTGAAGCGGGGTATTTTCTCAGATTTTATATTGTTGTAGTGTCCGCATAAATATAATGATCTAGCGAAACTTTTTCTCGATCCTCTTCTTCTTTAAGGACACATTTAATACACCTAAATATGTCCGAAAAGTGGCTGGTAGGTTTATCGTTAAGCGACCCGTCCGTTGACGGACCCTCGAAGCCTCCCTCGAACCCTTTCAGATTGAATCCTACGTCTCGCCCGGTGGCCAAATGGACGAGGCATGCCAGTGGGACGTTGCGTAATAACCCTAGTGCAGGCAGATTTGCGACTTTATTGGATGGCACTCTTCTCGCCCACCTTATGAGCTTTCCTTCCTCCGTCTCTCTATTTCCAACGCCTTCCCCTTGCAGATTCGCCCGCGGCTCTCAAACCTAACGCTCAAAGTAGATTTGAAAGGCAGAGCGGAAAGCCCGTTAAGGGCGAACGTCGTCTAGGTGCAATGCTTTTGCGATATTTCCAACGAGCGCGGAGGTCAGAACATTCCTTTCAACCCAGAAACCAGCTATTTGCACGATAAATGATTTCCTTCGCTCTTTTAACCTATTACTGCTCCGCATTCTATCTATAGGACAACGAGGAAATCATTTTGTTGATGATTTTATTGGAAATGCGGGCCCTTCGTTGCTTACGAAAGCGGCTTTTTGATCACATTTGCGTGATTTTTATTATTTTGTACATAATTTACGACTATATACTTTTATAATGTTTATTTGAACAATTAGGTAAGATTTCCTCGTCAACATTAATGGTGCACGCTGATGTCAAAATAATTGTTAGCTTCTTCAATTGGCGATTTTTCCTTAGCTTGCTAATGCCCGCGCGAATGTGGTCGAAACGTCAGTTTCGTAAGCAATAAAGAGCTCTCGTTTTAAATAAAAACTTTATGAATGAGAATAACATTATAATAAGAATTGTATAAAAAACGAGAATTCTTGAGAAACAGTAATAAATTCATTTTCTGATACCTTTCTTGGGCGAGCAGTAACAGTTGTGTCGTACAGAATCAATTTGAATTAGCTAATTTATCTTCTAGTGTACGATTCATCAGTGAAAATTCACTTCTCGACTAGAACAGCTTATTTTACAAAAGGGAAATAAGCAGCTGAAGAACATCAATTAGGCGGTAATGAGTTAAACCACCTTTCTGGGATATATATTATGCACAGGGTAACTCGATACTTAGATCGAGGGACTTCCATTTGGTGGAGACGACTCAAAAACGAATCCCTTTGCCTTTCCACGGACTTTCGGTTATGCTGCATGGTTTCGCTCTAAAGGGTTGGACTCTCGTTTCAAAGCGGAAGCTTATCTAGCATTAAGCTCAAAACTTGATGCACCTTGAACCGGTGGAATACGCGTATGGCGTATAAGCGAAAACCGAGGGAGATACTTGGCAAAGTGATTTAGAGCCCAAGCTCCTGAATATATTTCCGTATGCGAGAAACACCGCTTTCGCGATATTGCGATATATCATATAATATATCCTTATAAGATAAATAAGACGCGCGACATAATGCGAGATGCAATTTTCGTACACGAACCACATCTTCGCGTTTATCCTACTTCCAGTACTAATTAGACATCGACCGTACATTAACGTTTCATTAGACGTTCACCTCAATTTGCATGTTTGCCTCGTCGGATACTCTTCGAGACCTAAGAGGGAAGTAATACCCTTACCACTTCACTACGGCTGCTTATTCCTTCCCCAATTTCTTTCCCCGACCATATTTACCCACGTCACCGAGCGTCCTTAATTCATGAACGACCTCCGCCTCTCGAATTATCCCAGAGTCCCCGGATTTTTCGTCCCAAAAGCGAAATGTTCGCCGAGGCAGCCGCGATTTGCTTTGCGTCGATGCTGTGTATGAAATGATCGCGTGTCTCGAAGCTTTATATACGAATTTTTAATGTTCAGAAAAATATCATCCGTTTCTTCGTTCGATCGTGTCTTATTCGATTCACATCGAGAGCAATTAAGAGAAGATCAAGGGAAGAATAAAAGGAAAATTAGAAGGTATCACGAAGCATCAGCGTGATTCGTTGTGAATCAGGATACATCATTTTCATCGCTGGATATTTTTCGATATAACACGTATATCTTAGCTAGGGTGGTGTGGAATCTACCTTAGAACTTAGGTCAAATGACCTTGGCAATTACCTTCGTAGGACATAATTTAAGAGCACATCGATTGTGCATGGAAGGTCTATCCTCAAGTGCAGATTTGCAATACGATCAATCGTCAGTATTCGTGCAATGGTCTCGTTGATGTCCGACGACGGCCGTGTCGGCGTGCACGCTTGCGTGTTGGTCACCTCGATATGCTCGACAACGTGTCATTAATTATTCTTCGGAGCTTAGCGCGCCGTCTATAGATATAATGACATACGAATCGACTTATCTCTCTCACTTGCTCGCTCGCTCCCACAATCGCCCATTCACTCACTCCTTAACAAACTATCTAACTCGCTCATTTCCTTATTCACTCACTCATTAACTAGCTATCTTACTTGCTCATTTGCTTATTCACTCACTCACTAACTAGCTATCCTACTCGCTCATTTGCTTCTTCACTCACTCGCTAACAAACTATCTCACTCGCTCATTTGCTTCTTCACTCACTCACTAACTAACTATCTCACTCACTCGTTTGCTTATTCACTCACTCACTAACTACCTATCTCACTCACTCGTTTGCTTATTCACTCACTCGCTAACTAACTATCTCACTCACTCATTTGTTCACTCACTCACTCATTCACTTATTCTCTCTCTCACTCACTTTCACTCACTCACTCACTCACTCACTCACTCACTTTCTCTCTCTCTCTCTCTTTCTCTTTCTCTCTCCCACTCACTCACTCTCTAGTCGGTTCTTGACACACCGTTCTGCGCAGCAAGACTTCGCATCGTCGGCCGGGCGGGCCGAGATACGCGTCAAATGCAATTAACCCTCGCCAGCGAAGGCACTGCCGAGCAGGCGTGTGGGTAAACATAATTACGGCTAAAACGTACGCAATCGATGCCTGGTCGTAGCGAGAAAAAGAAAAATCGTTCCCCCTGGGTTAGAACCGCCGACTACGGAGATTCGATCCTCTTATCCGTCGCCTCCTCCGAATAATCCGATCGACAGCGGCGACGAAAGCACTGTGCTACGAACAAATCGATCGTATTACTTGCTTATGCACTTCCCTTCGGGAGTTAATACGCGTCGCCTGGGACGTACGATGCTCCCCTCTTCCCTTTCCGCGTTGCATCGCAAATGAGCTTGTTTTTCTTCCTGGATTATCCACCCGCTCTCCTTAGCCCCTCGTATTTACACAATGGATCCTTCCTCGGTGCGGTTGCACGCTTTGTTAATGCGCAGAATGTTTTCTCGATAAACGGAAGTACTGTCGTCGCTGATTAATTTCGATGGCTATGTTGCCTTTGAATGTGGCTATGTTTTTTGTCAGTACGATTCCGCGGAGAGTCGAATGGTGAATATGACTGTACTGCGTAGGACAGTTAGAAAGGGATATACGATACAAGGTTTATTGCATAGAGTCGTTACACGTTTTACCTCTTTGCCATTCGAGAAGTTTTATTTGTTTCGCGAACAGGAACCCAGATAGCGATTTATGTTCAAGTTCTATTACAGATTACATCCAACCATCGATGGAATGTTCGAGAGTAATTCTTTTTTAACGTGCAGGGACAAACAAGACAGTCGTGGATTTATTAGATTTCTGTGTATGAAATTTGCGCATTATGGGTAAAGAATAATACGATATCAAGCGACACTCCACATAGGAGCGCAAAAGAGTTAATACTTCGTAAAGTATTTTATTACTCATTTTAATACTTGTAATAGTTGTTACTTATAAAAAAAAAAAGAGAAAAAATCCATGATGATGGAGTTAAAAAAGATTCTGCTAAATTCCACCAAAGTGTGAATCAAGTATAACATAATAGCAATCATTAAAATTCCACGATCTTGTACTGACATTCTCAATCCAATTTCCTTTGCTTTATATAAATAATTGTATTTTCATAATCTTGTATCCGTAGTTTCTCCACAGATATCATTCCAAAAAGGGTCACAGATCAGCGGCAACGTATTTTATATTTTTTTCTTCCTTGCCCCTATAAATCTGCCCGAGAAAGATCAAACGAGAAGATTTGCAATGTCAACGCCCAGTAGCGAAATGTTTGGTAATTAAAGCATAAATCACTAAAGAAAAAAACGTGTTTTTATAGTTATCAATAGGACATTGCGAGCGTCAGACTTTGCGTGACTATATATAGTCACCATTTGTATCGTAAGGGTTAAAGTTTCGAGGTGGACAGCAACGTATGAATAAGCCAGGTGAAGTTACGAGATGTTAATTACGCAGCTACTAGTTGGACGAAACTGAGAAAAAAGCAGAAGATGGATAGGCTTACGTGTCATTTTAGAACGGATTGTCGAAAGTAATTAAAAAGCTAGGCACTTCCCAACGGCAATAGTTTATCGCCTGGGACAGTGGAACGGGCGGGTTTTAATCAGACGGCGCTGCCGTGGCCATGAGGGTACCTGCACTCATTACCGTTCGATCTTTTAAATCCGTTGGCAACTACGACTTTGATTGTCGCGCCGAAAAAAGGAGGAAGCTATTGGAAATTGTTCTATACGGCTCACTTCGATCGTCATTATCGGAATGACCCAAGGGCATCGTCTCTCGCGTGAAATCGTATAATAACGTTTAAGACAAAAAGTACAGGTAAATGGATGTGAAGTTGAAAGACGCATAAAAACGCTGTTTGAAATTTGTTCAAATATTCAATGTCTTCCGACATCACTTCGTTGTAACGATTTGGAAAAGTGATTCATCATCGCGATGTGCAGTGCAGGTTAATAGAAAATATATTAATATTCTTTTGCCGGTAATATAATTAAGGTTAATGCAAATCGCTCCCGCCCGTGTATTAATATTAATGGAAATATCGAGGCTGGGCTTGGCCACGTACAAAATTCAGTTTTCACATTGGTTTATTCAGCCATTATCGTTATTATCCTTTGATTATATTAACGTCGAAATTATTCAGCGTTTGGTTAGCATTTTCAATTTACGACGACTCCTAGACCGTTGTTAAATACATTTAATTAATCAAGAAATTCACACGGTGACTTCAAGGCACCGCTGCCCCGACATATCATGCTATTTGATTAAAATTATATCCAGCACTTCGGGCGGCTGCTCGAACGTAGTTTTGGTCTGCTCGATGTTTGACAAACGGCAGACACGAGAAAAATGTCGAGAAAGGGACGGAAGAGGAATGATGAGGTAGAAAAAGCAAATTGGCAGAGAGTCGAAGGGATGCCCATAATTTAGTGTGGGGAAAAGGGCGCGCTTGTTTGACCGAGCGCACCTGTTCTGCTTCTCCCTTGGTATATGGCGGTAGATATTTCACCAAGTGCCAATGCGCGATATTTTCCTAATCTATGCTTAAAGACCGCTTTTACACTCTCTCTAAATCGCACACTTTCGCAAACAATCTCCGATCAATCGCTATTATAATTTTAATAAAAGTAAACACCGTTATCGCCACAGCTTAACACGGGATTTCGCGAACGTATGCGATGGACTTTTTTTGAGGAAAAATCCGAAAGAAAAACAGTTATTTATTCACAATTTATTCAACATTTAGTCACCTAAAACCTACTTATTAAAAAAAAACTGGGTCGCCTTTCAAAAACTATCGATTATGATTGAACGATTATCTATTACGATCGAAATTTAAAATTGTAATAGAATTTAGAGCAAATCTCAGTGTTTAATTATAGAACATCCATTATAGCCCCTCTCTGTTAAAGCCTGATCATCGCTCAGCATCTCTTTTTCTATATATGCACCTTATCCATATATTTCTATACTGTACATACATAAGACATTCTATAAGACACTTTTGTACGCGCATTTTAAAAAACGATTCGACGCCAATCACCATTCCACTTTTTCTCTTTCGCCCAGAGTCCCGATAATCTTACTCCCCCGGCGGCGATCGGGGCTGAATTACGATAAATATTCATGGGGCAAAATTTCATCGGAATAATCGTGCCTGGGCATCGTGCCGTGCAATAAAAGAAGCGGCGAGGATCGAAAGGAGACATAAATCGTGGGCGGAGACGAGTGTTACAACGTCGCTAGTTCCATCGCGGATGAGAGGAGCGGGGGAGAGCGGAGGGGGCGATGGTTGTTGTCCCGTACACTCGAGCAAACAAGGGTGTAAACAGCCCGCCGTCCGTGTAATGATATTCCTTGGCCCCCTCAGCCCCTTCTGCTCGTTGCGTAATCGTTCTTACGCCGCGACCCATCGATCCGCCCCTTCCATTGTCCCTTCGAGATGTAACCGAGCCGCCAGGTTTTTTCCGCCGCTGGCCGCCTCCGAGAAACAATCCTCCTCGATCGAAAGCTCTCCTCGGTGCAAGGAGAACGGAAGGAAAGGAGGAAAGTGAAAAGAACTTGGGGGGGAGGGGGGAAGAGTTGGTGGTGCGCAACGAGTCGTAAGGAAGAGAAGCAAGGGATGATGACAATGGGGGAAAAAGAAAGCGGAAGGAGAGAGGAACACCTATCCGCTCTGGATCTCTTTTGCTTTTGAGGACAAAGGTCGATCAAGATTCGAAGGAAGCGTGGCAATGCGCAGGGTGGAGTTTCGAGAGAGGAAATTGTCTTGGTGACAAAGAATATGCGTGTTGTTTTCAATGCTCGAATATTTCCTACGTATTTTAATAATGACTGTCCTCCTTTCCTCGATGATTATGATCCTCTGGGGTGTACCGTACAGTGAGTTGATTCGCGATTTATCGTACTTGCAATTCAATTTCCGTGTGCATCGTGAATCAGTGTTATTATTCGTGGAGTAATTCGATGTGAGGATTAAGAGATTTTTCGGTGTGGAAGACGACGAAATGTCGTGGAAGGTAAGAGTATATATAGTTTAATCAGTAGTTTGTGCCACGATGTTTCCTATTCCCTATGGAAAATTCCAGGTGCTAGGGTCCGAATGAGATCCTGAATATTTGAATGCGGTTCGTGAATGTGATCAAAACGGAATGTAATGCGGAGACAATACCGCAGTTGACTGTGCCGCCGTAGCTCCCTGTAGGATATGCGTATTGTACACGAGATACCGCATAATGATCGTGTTACAATGTCTCCTGTTATTCGTAACGTATATCGTTTAAGAAATGCCTATATATATATGTACATGTATGCATGTGTTCGTGAATGTGCGTGCATGCATGTATGCCTGTACCTGCGAGCAGAGGTTATCGAAATGGCGCTCGAAAGTGGTAAAAAATCTAAAATTCAAATACACGTACGTTTCAAGGATACGCTTTACATCCACGTGAACCACAGAAACGTGTTCACGAAATTCCCTGAATGCCATAAAAGCAATCGTGTCTGCGCAATTTCTATACTCATTAGCCCGTTCAAAGCTCGCATACCGAGTGGTCGAGAAGTGTGCTCGAGGCAAAACGACCGAGTTTGTCCTTCGCGCATCCTTAAAATTATTCCTGAAATTTCGCGATTGAACGCGATTCGAAGAGTTCTGATTAGGGGAACGCAAAGGCTGGAGAGGCGTATGCGAAACAATGCGGCACGAAGTAGACTTAACGAACGTTGTCCGGCAAATAACGAGGCATAAATTGGCGGCGTGTAAACGAGCATACGACGGACGTATCGTAGGATCCATCGATGCAGAAGTGAAAACCGCTCTTTAATATCGCGCGGAATCGAAGCGAAAATTTTTCTAACACACCTCACTAACCAAACATTCGATGTAAAATATACAAGAAGAGTAACGCGAATGTTTTGAGAGAAATGTACGATAATTAAAAATAACATTTAACTACCTGGATCGATAGGTGAAACAGGTTTCGTCGTTTATCGCATTCGCGCAGATAAGCACGAGCGGAAGGGATCGAGAAAAATTGCGATACGAGTCTGTGAAAAATTCCACATCATCCTGCACCCTGATTATCGAAACTCGATAGCTGACAAAGGCCCTTCGACCGCCGAGTTTCGCTTGGTCGGATCAGAGCGGACGGCTAATTTTCGAATGGCGTTTATAAAATTCCAGCGGCTCTGTGCGTTTTAATCCGCAGTTTTGCGACACCGACGATTAGTTTCCAGCTCGATAAACGCTCGTTATCACCCGCCTTCGACCAGCCGCGAAGCCTCGGAAAATATTCGCAAATTTCACTTCGATTTCTCGATCGTTTGGAATCCTCGATCCACGGTGATCTGTTCGTTTGAACGAACAATCTGTTCATCGTAAACACTCCCGATTCTGCCGCAATTTTACTGGCGCGTGACGTAACTTTTATACAGCGAAACGTCCATGGAAATAATCGTTTCTACTTCCTACGTAAATCGACCGCGCCCACTTTTGTCGGTTTCGATGTACGAATAGTCGTCCGCGACTCGGAGCTCGAGAAGTTCTCGAATCAATCGAATCACAACGCTATTCGAACATATTATATTCACGAGATACTACCGCAAAAATATTTTCGAGCAAAGTAACTAATCTTTCTGGCAATCTAGTAGAGAAAAGAACTAGAATTCCCTGTATCTACGACAAAAACTACTTGCGATATATACACCACGTCACCTGCACCAATTCAATTATTCCATACAAGAGCACAAGTTTTAAAGATAAAGGAAAAACTAGAAGAAAGTCCCTAAGGTCAGATATGAGTTACAGACAAGATCGCAATGTATATTATTGCTGTAGCCCTTTGCCAGGGGAAACTATAGTCTTACGTGCGTGAAGCTCTATCCCGAGGGTGGTGCAAAGGTCGACGTCCTAGGGTGAAACAGGGTTTCCCGGGGAGATTTTTCTTATTCTCCTCCTCCTTCGAAGAAAAACTAGAAAAATCGCGCGCAGCAAGGCGCAGGGACCAAAATAGTAATCCTCGTTCCGCTGGATTTCCCTCCGTAAGCCTCTCGGTCTAGAAATTTTTCTCGCCACATGCTGCATGGCCGTGCGATCAGCGTGTCCACGTTTGATGTATCGCAGGATGTATCCGTGGATACGCGGGCAAACGAAGATCCCATTGAAGCGCATAGTCGTAATATTAGGAGCCGAGAGGCGGCCCGACTTCGGCACGGAGTGAGATTGCCATGGGAACGTGGCTGCACGCTCTGCCGTTGTTATGGAAATGCATCATGTTTGATGCTATCGCATTTCTCCGTACGACATAACGATCTACTTGACGCTCCAAATCAAAGTATTCGTATCGCATAACCGTGTAAGGCTGACTTCTTTATCTCACCTACATCGTATTTTATCGAACGCCAATTTCGAATATCCAAAGTTGGATGGGCAGAGTTTAACTTGTTGGTGGAAGACCCGGGCTTAAACACTCTCCATGACCTCTGGATTACTTTTCATGTCACATGTACCCTGCAGACACGGTGCTTTGTAATCCGCTTTGAGCAGTACGATGTTAGGCTAGACGACTTCAGCGATCAATACCGAAAAATCGCGTAAACCTGTAGACAACGCTGAGGATATTAAATTCGTGTATCTCGTCGGTCAGAGATTCGTCCAATTTGTCCATTGAATTTTTTCACGTGATTATCCAGTTTTTCGCACGATAACGGCCTGTGATCGGTGGACAATGGAAATCTGTCGACTTTCCCACCCGGATTTTCGCGGAATCAATGGTGATTAGGGTAGCATCCGGGATTTGGATGGGCGCGAAAACACGGTCATAACATTTCGCGAATGATCTCGGCCAAAGGGAGCGCATTCCCATTTTCCGCAATTTGTCCATTGATCGCGAATAAGATAATGGCCATTGCGCACGTCATAAGCCCCTCGATTCTCGTTGTTACGTAACCGCGGTTTCGATTGCCCGGACGATTGCACATAACCATCCGATCTTCGCTAACCTTCCTTCGACTTCTTCGACGATACGACGATTTCGTCTGTATATCAGTCATTTTCTCGCTTCGTTTTAAAGGAGAAAATAATACGTTGTATATTCTCGTCGATTAATACTGAATTTTAAGGAAATAAACAGGGGCTGCTTGGTTATTCAGATTGTTTATGGCTATATATTTTAACATTCGAACTACCAAACCCATTAAAACGACTGTTTCTTCAAAAAACACTAGCGCTTTATGATGACGCACTTTCTAAAATTTTCCGCGATTTTCATGCAGTATTCAGATGATTATATTGATTCAATGCAATCTCCCTTTGCCCTTTCTGTTTTTAAAACACGTATGTTCTGTTCTAAATACATCCCAAAAGCGGCAGGTAATTTTAGCTTTAATTCATTATTCACCATTCTCCCTTTTTTCGGACGCTCGTTTTTTATTTATTTCTACCTAAGCAGTGGAACTTTTAGTTTCTGCTTCTGCTAGACTTCTGTAAAGGTTACAAACTCGATAAAAACATGCTTTTTCTAATTAGCTTACCGTAGAAAATGAATTAATCAGTGCACCATTTAGGTTTGCACTTGGCTTTGGCATACATTGGATCGATGTCATAATTATACCATAGATTTGGAGAATCCGTATCTACCATGAACGATAAATCAGGGACTATGCTGTTTTGGACCAATGCCCAGTATCGAACGAAAAACTGGCGCAACGAGAGGTTCGAGAGAGATTCCTCGAAATTACAAGGCGCGGAGTTAAGCGAGCAGTAAGTCGCGGGCTATGAAATCGGCGCAACCGGACGAGATCGTTTAATAAACGTTCTGACCGAAAGCCTCGGCGTTGAGTGCAATGCACGAAACCTCGGATAATCAAAGTTTCCGCCGCGCAAAACCGGCGTCGAGTCAATATGAGCGGAGTCACGTAACCGAGTAACGAGAATTTAAGAGTTCAGAGTACGGTGCTTTCGTGCTCGAAAGAAACCCCGACTTTCCGCATCCCAGTGCCCTATACATTATTGGCATGGCACAAGTAGCAGCCGTGAGTTTGTTTTTCGAAAAAAAAATTCTACCCCTTTCCTTATCACTACGCGCTCGAAAGCACGAAAGACCTTCCGTTGTGAGCATTTTTAGAAAATAAGGCGGTAAGAGGCCATAAACTGTACACTGCCTAGACGAGCTTCTAAGTGGACAAGAGGCGCCCTTCGACTAAAGGATTCTATGTGAACATGAAGCGGCTTTTTATATCCGTATGAGTCCGCATGCAGCGTGTGAGAAACCAAATTCTTCAGGGCTGCGTTTGCTTAAGCAAGGAAAAACCGATAGCCGTGGCGAATAGACGCACAATAGTGTAACGGATCGAAACATTATCATAGACCCACATATTTCTATACTTATCTCCATAACCGTATCTAACATATTGAAATAAAGTAGCGGTATATATTTCAGTGGGTGTATTATATATTATTATTTCATTATAGATCATTCTACATTCTCTCTTTCCCTTTCATCGTTCGTTTCTTCCTTTCTCTCTTCCCCTCCTTCGATATCTTATAGGAACATATAGCAAGGTCGAATGAAATGAAATACAGGAGAAAGTAAAAGACATCAGGGGACTGATGTCGAACCTTATATAAACCATCAGTCTTGCCTCGGCTGAAAGACGTGTCAGAAATGTAAGCTAGAGTAAAAGTTGTGCTCGATGTTGCTGTTATTTATTTCTGTCAGCGCGCATTCCCCATTGTTATGCTCTGGAGCGCTGATCGCAGTTCGACGCGTACTTTCCCCCGATTTGGGGATCCCAGTGGCGGGACCCTGGTAGTCCTTTGGGTAGGTGTGCCCACGAGATCAGAAGACGAGGGTGGCCAGACGCAGATTAAATTACAATCGCGCGCTTTCCCATCGTAATTTCGAAGGAGCGGGGAAAACACGTGGGGGCCCCGTCGCGACGCCTGGTGATTAATGGTCACGTCGGCAGGACAGATTTAAGGCTTGCCCTTCCTAGCGCACGTATGCCTGCGCCCACCGGGTGGCCACGTCGAAACGAATCTCTTCGATACTTTCATTCTCGAATCCCAAGGAACGACAGAAATTTCGGAAAGAAGATTCGAAAGACGAATTTCGAAATGGTATTGTCTCACTGAGGGTATGAAAGCGTGATATGATACCCCTAATCCTTTTGCTCAGTGAATTAAATGATTAATCGTTGCAGTGAACTTGGCGAGCAGTGATATAAGTGATACTTACACGTATGTAAACGTATTCTATATATGTTACATATGCTCAGTGGTGCCATGCTATTTTTAATGATTGTACAGATATTTTAACGATTATCAGCAAGAAGTTGAAGAGTTATTAGAAAGTGAGGCAATTTGAATAAGGGCAGGACGAAAATCGGAAAATATATTCGAAGAGGAACATAGATATAACCAAAGACATTACTATCGTATAATACTAAAACTTACGTTGTATTAATATTTCGATAAAAATATGTTAAGAGTGAATCGCCTAGAATGCTTAACCCACTATACACCAAAGCCAAATGCAAACCTAAAAAACTGCGCTGATTAATTCATGCCCTACATTGGGCCAATTAGAGGAAAAATATTTTTATCCAATTTGTAACTTTTCTAGCAGTCAGTACAACATTTAAGTACTACAGTCAAAGCTAAAAGTTCCACTGCTTAGGGAGAAATGAATAAAAAAGCAAGCGTCCCAAAAAAGGGACAATGATAAATAATGACATTCAGTGTTCAAAGTTATGAAGAACAGGACGCTTTCTGTTCTATACTTGTCCATGTTATACAGTCTCGTTCCACGTCTCTCATCCGGTATGTGCGTACGTGTTCGACACCCGATTCGTTCTTGGCCCGTAGCTACAGTTTCGAGGAGGAGGAGGGGGCAGGTGGCGGAACCATGTGTTAAACTGGGTTAATACCAACGCAATTTTCCCGCCTGACGAATGGAAATCCGGCGAGGGACGCCAGCAATTTTAGTAATTCTTAAAGCTCCTACGTTTCACGCCGGAAGTTTCGAGGGCGCGAGGAAGTTTACGAGTATCTGAAAGAATCCTCGAACTCGTTAAATATTTTGCATAAGGGATTGAGTCGCCACCGGCTGTACTTTCCCCGGCTCGAGTTCTCCGGTAATATTGCCCGAGTTTCGAGTCGAATCTTCTTTCTCTCGTGGCCTCTTTAGCCGAAACTCGACGTGGACAGAACTGACATTAATCATCGCGAAATACGTTACGAAATATTCCGTGATGTCTCGAAGCAAATTTTTTTAACGAGTATAAAGTAGCTATTGCGAAATACCACTTCTTATCGATCAATTTTTACATCAGGATACTCGTTGTAAGGGAGAAAGTGATGGTAATGTGAATGAAAAATGTTAGAAACGTAAAATATTTCATTTCGATTTATGAGGCCAGGTTAAACAAGATATATGCGGATGTGATATAGTTACAGGGAAATGTACGAGCTGCTACACTTTGATACGTCTTTTCACTATGACGATCGATTACTCACCGCCTAACCAAACGCGGGCCTCAAGCATTCGGTTTTTCACACCCTGCATGCTCACTCATACAAGTACAAACAAAAGGGCGTTTGATTCCCATTTAGGATCCTTTATCCGTCTAGTCAGTGCTATTCATAGGCTGTTAGCCCCCTGTCTTCTAAAATGCTTACATCATGTTTTCTCTTCGAACTTTCTTTCGCTCTTACGAAGAACTGAAAATCCCTCGAGCGCACGTAAACGAGGATAAAGTGTAAGGACTTAAAGGATCCAAGTAGATTTCCGAGATGCAAAGCTTCAAAACCGCTTCTGAGGTGCAAATAAATACGGATGAGGCAAACGTGGGTATTTAAGAGAAGGACATAAAGGAACGGTCCAATCCTCTGAGAAGCGGAATAGAATGCGAGCAGGTATGTCGAGCGTACGTAAGGAGGGGTCGCGCAATCTCAAGAGTCGAAAGCTTTAAATTCGAGCATGGGGGATATCGAATTCTTTGGTAAGTGAAGCAAAGTGTGGGCGCATCGTAGGTTCAATAAGAGAGCGCGAAGGGAGCGTGTGGGTAGCATGAGAAGCTGGGAAATAAATTCGATTCGGAGAATCGAATGCTTTATCGTCGTCGGTGTTTCAATGCCTAAAGAAGTCGAACGAGTGGCGTGTTAGCACAACAGCAAAAAATTCTGCTAAAGTCACGATCATTTTCTTAATACTATTTCTTTTTTACGATTCAAGCTATCGTTAAAATGCGATGGAATGTGGAGAAATATGTTGCAAGCCTGATGATAATCGATCTGAGTAAGTCTAATTTATTGCGTGTGCCTTAATAATGGCAGAGCATAAATCTCTAATTTCTAATAATTAAGGGGGCATGGGATTTAAACGAAGAGAGAATAGAATTGAATTTAAATTGTGTTCTAAATGAGCGGAAATCTAATTCGCCTAGACGTGTATTGGAAATGTGTGGTTGTAATATATCATGAAATCGGCATTTTAATAGATAAATTCTCCGTGCCTTCAGGTGTACAATGTGTTTACTTAGCCTTATCCACTGTGAAATAGAGTGATAAACGGAAGGATGAAAATCTCTTGGGATATTGTCTAAAAATTACGAGTAAGCTGGATACGTAATGCAGCACTTCTTGCGACCATCTGTCCAATTTATCCACCTTGCTTGATAAATTATACTATAACTGTAGCTGTGGTCTTTAAGTGAAATATTAATTAATACTCTTTCCTCGATAAATATTACTCCTCCTGCTCTATACTAGTGTAATATTTTTTAATTCTTTCTATCCTTGATATTTCTTAATATCTTCCATCCTTATTTTAATCAGATAGTCGTATGACCTTTGTTTCCGCCTCTCAAAATTTATAGCAGACGAGACTCGTCTGAGATGAATAAGAGCGTGGAATTGATTTGAAGGAGGAAAATCCGAGCACCTCGACGAAAACTGCTTACGGCCGTACGAAAGATTTAATGGAATCCTATATTGCGCGCTGGGGTGGATTTTGGTATATTCAGGGTACGATTTGTCTTCCCTTGGATAATGCAAAGCAAATCAAGGACACTGCTCCTTGATAGGTCGATGTATGAGAATATCTATTCGTTTCCTTTTCATATCTAAAAGTGTCGTTCAGCGAGTGTCTCGTAAAGTTCAATCTCTCGAAGGATACTGGCACATACGCTTACATTCAGTCGCAGTTAACAATACATACACACCTTCATCGTATTTCCAAATGTTTCTCGCTTCCTGAATTCTCGATGTAAAGCGAATGAAACGTCCAGATACACGTATGTTGCAAGGATACGTTTCACCGATGTAGATGTAAAGCGAATGGAACGTAATAATAGAAAAAGTCAGATCATGATATCTCTCGCTATAAATAATTCGTTCCTAGAGATGCTAGTCCGCAATCACGAGTAAGCTCTCATGCTCGAAGCTCGAGTTTCTCGACGTGCCAGGATCCGTTTAAATCGCGCAAGATAAAAACGTCAGGATTATGATAAACGAGCTTTTGTACCAGGAACTGCCGCTCTTAGAGGGGACACAATAAATGCTGCCTCGTTTCCAGTACATATTCCACGTCTTGCATATTTCTCCGGATCTGATCGCTTTGCGTCTTCGATACCACGGAAATATTAACCTCCGAAGAATTCCATCCTGAAAAATGTCTCCCCCATGCAAGTCAACCGTACGGAATTCGACTGGAAAAAGGTCAGAAGATCCCCATCGCGCGATCAAATGTCGTGTCACCTCCCTCGTCGTTAAACACATATTTCAACGTGCGAATCGAGAAATACTAAGCGCGACGCATGGAATCGTTGTATTAACTTTGTCCTAATAAGAAATATAATTCATCTGTTTGCAATGTTGATTTTCTCAAAAAAAAAACACTAAAAAACGCTCGATACCAACATAATTTCCACGAGTACGAAAAGTCCGTGCTTACAAATTATAACTTTAAATAAAGTATTGGGTTGTTCGGAAAGTCATTTCGTTTTGTTTTTCGTTTTTCACCAACCAAAAACTACTGTGTAGAATTAATAGAACTTTTTCACACGCAAGCCTTGCAATATCGGCTCTCAAGACATATAATGGTTATGCGGCTTAAGTGTGAAGTTGGTTTCGAAAAAACGTAATTAAGTCCTCTGACGGGAAAAAACAAAATTACTTTCCGAACAACCCAATAATTAAATCTATCTTTTTATGGATGGTAAATTAAATTGTTATTAAGGCAAAAGGCGTGGAAAAAAAACATGTAAAACGATGCCACACTAAGCCATAAACATTAGCCGACCTATTCGTATAAAGCTGCTGCTCTAAAAATCGTCAAAGTACCGAATATAAAATAACATTCCTAATCGTAACAATTACAATCGCATCGAATTCGGTAGATCGCCAGAGAATGAAGGTCAATGATTTTCTAGTCACAAACATCATTGGGAATTCTGTAGGGATTCAGGTTCCTTCATTCGAATTCTGTTTGCCAGCACTGATTGTCCAGAGTCGTGCGTAGCCCCTGTCATTTTCAACTCGCGGTACATCGATGTAATTCTCATCGAAGCGAGTCACGAGGCGAGTCGACATTTGTAATTAATTAATTCGCCGTAAGTCAAGAAGATGATATTTAATAACAAATTGTCGCGGGGGCCAAATTGCCTCGGCGTTTAAGCGGAATACGAGAGGGGTTCTTCGGTTGATTAATCGTTCGGCCCATTGTTCGTGCACCTTCGGATCTTCAGAAGCTGAAAAATTTAATTTTCCACCGCGATAAATAACAAGAGCGTCGCGGCGAGGGAATAATGAGACTTAATGGACAGTTTTACGCTGACTCCTGGGTAGCGGAGGGAGAGTTCGAGGCCGCGAAATAAATTCCGACGATTTTCGAGCTTCCACGGAGGAGAGAGAATTATCGGAACGCCTGGAGGCCATTGTCGCCTTTTTTCAGCGCGAGGCTTTGCTTCGGGGAAAAGAAACTGCAAATAAATTACCTTCGACGATCCAACATTCGAGATGCGCCCATTTCGCGGCTGTATATCGCAAGAATTTCAGACTTTATTGATTCGTTTCGCTTATCCTCATATTACACGCTGGTTTATCGTCGATTCATATCACTGCTGTTCCTTCAGCGCTTCATTAGGGAGTCTCCAGGTAAATGTAAGAAATTTACTCCGTAGGGTATTAAACGGATTGCACAAAGATAAAATAACAAATAATATAATACGTGATAATGGTCATAGCGAGCAAACTTATACACTTATACTGATACATCCTCTGATCTCTTGGAGACCAGACTGACATTCGCCCGTGGGAAATAATTTTGGCCATGCCTGTGTGGCTCAAATAATTAAAGGGGGTAATGAATAAATAGAATTCATATTAAAGAAATTTTTAAATTAAGGCAGGGCAGAACCTCATATAAAAAAAAAAGTGTAGAAGAAAATCGAACCATTGGATAACTGGACCTGGACTCGAACCTGAATTATATACTTCTCCTATTATTATTAAATATATGAAAAATTGCTTTGCAAACTGTAACAATTCCATTGCTACCTTTCACGCCCTCTTGATAGACCACCCTTTTCTTACCACGCGCTGCATGCCGATCTCCTCCCTTCTCCTCACGCACGCGTCACGCACGCAAACCCACAAACACACAGTCGCACGCACACAGGAACGTTGCAAAGAAACGATGGCCCCTGTAATATCGCCCCGTGGCGCTCGCTTTAAAAGCCTGTTCCTACATAAATACATATCATCGAAAGTTAATATGGATGCGACAATTAACCTTTGGCGCTGTTAAAGGCCGCGAAAGTTTTTCCATTGAAAATCAATTATTCGCAATTTTGGCGGCAAACTTTCGACGGACGCCGCTGGAGGAGGGGGAGGGGCGTACCTTCCGGTCCCGCCAATAATGGAGTTTTCCGATGGGCTCGTCCCATTTTTACGAACTGGGTCGGCCCAGTTCCGGGGAAATTATTCGCGGTGGTTATTCGGCAAACACGGTTACCGAGGAATTGCTCGCAACTAGCGATATTCTCTAATGAGCGTAATCGAGAGTGATATAATAAACCCGACGCGTCCTGGCAATTATTATTACATCGGCACAACGAAGCGCGGCGTGGGTTCGATTATCGCGGCTCTATCATCGATTCCATGTCTCATAGAAATTCATATGAAGAACAGAAAAGCTCTCTCTCGATCTCTCTCTCTCTCTCTCTGTCCCTTTTCTTCTTCTTTATTTTTAAACAATTTTTAGCCAAGGTCATTTGATCTAAGCCCTACCGCTCAATGTGAATTTCGAATCAATAGAACTACGGTGTATATATA
>JBCFXI010001727.1:0-42078 GCA_038496175.1 Ampulex compressa
AGAGCTGATATTGCAAGGCTTGTGTGTGAAAAAGTTCTATTAATTCTACACAGTAGTTTTTGGTTGGTGAAAAACGAAAAACAAAACGAAATGACTTTCCGAACAACCCAATAGAATCAATGGATACATTTTATGTTAATAAATCGATAGTATCGCTGAATATCGACAGCATAGGCACTTGATTTGTGTGAAGAATAGAGGTTAAAAGCTAGACTAAGGTTGGCATTAAACGGAAGACGTTTTATTTTAATTATAACAGAACATTAATAGAGGCCTAGATGCTAAACAGCAATTTCTACCTAATATGTGGGTTATATAAGCTTTACTTCAATAACTATCTAACATCATTGGACCTAAGCTAAGTATCAGGTATAAAACGTTTTTACTGATTTATTCTCGTAATTATTACATATAGAATTAAGATTTCTCATAAATATTAACTACTTATAACACGCATTAAATATAACAAAAGTAACAATTTTAAGCTCTTTCATATCCTTCCTCGGATTCAACCACACTACCGACTTATATTTCATCGAATATCTCAATGAAATATCGTGAGGTTACATCTGCGAATTGCGCAGTGCTGAATATGGTACAGTACATATCTTAACTTTCGCGATTTTAAACAATTCGCTATAAACCTGTTCCTTCGATCGGGCACTTTTCATCGAACCCGTTCTCAATCATTTTCACGGGCCTCAGCGCGCTTAAGGTTTATCGATCGGACAAGTGTACCGAGCAACGAGTTCCGCATTTTCTCCCGTCGAAACACGAAAGCGCACATTGCGACAGGAATCGCTTTCGGACAATCGGCGCGCACTGCCGTGATTTCGCGCCATTAATCTTCCCTCGACAATTAACCGGCTGCGAGGCTAACGCAATCACCGGCTATTAATTACAATCAACGCTATCTCAGGCACCCGGCAGATACCGAGTTTAATCTCGTGCTCGGGGAGGCCGAATATCGTGTTCGAACTACCGCTGCGTTGCTCGGCCCGGCGGCGGAACGATCGATTTCCAAAGGAATTACGACCACTTTTTGCCAGCAAAAAGCTGGCCTTTCCACCGCACATTTTTTTCAGGTATATTTTTGGAAAAATTAATCGAGGTTACGTGGTCTTTGGCACTAGTCGTGAGACGAATGGATAACAGATGTGACATGAATGATTAAATAATAGGCGAAGAGCTGTTCGTTGCGGAAGAATAAGTTGAATATACAGAGTTGCGCAAAAAACCTAGAAATCGATTTTTTTCCGCAATTTGCCTAAAACGTTGGCAGGAGCGGTCGCACAAAAACCGTTTGCTAGGAAAACCGACCTTTACGAGTACCTGTTTTTGAGGAAGTCGTTTTTGTATATCAGTTAAATTCTTAGACGCGTGTTATGATTATTTATATGATGCGTAAGACTTGGTTATCTGTAAGGTTCTATGTAACTTAAAATACAATGGACTATCATATGATCTACAAGGGAACAGTTGGTAAAAATAGTTAATCTATCGTTACTTACTAAATGTTCTGTAATTCATCAATGACATTATATTCTTTTATGTAATAGTTCACGTTAATTATTATGATTATCTAACCTGGGAATTATTATATGATAAAACTAGTGTATGTTTGATTTATTAGGAAATTGAATTTTTCAGCCACTCTATGCATGATAAAATCGCCATTTTAATGAAGAATCCATATTTTATCGATATTTAAAATATTTGTTAATAATATGGATGTTGATCTATTGTACCTACACTATATATGTTACATACAAAACATATATATGTATTCTGGAGAAATAATCAGTTAGTCAAAAATAAGTCTTCAAGGGCACCACCTTTAATAGGTTCCTTCTGCCTTCGACAGATGTCGCGATTATGTAGTTTTTTAGCTGGAACATCTCTTATGCTGTCAAATCAAAATTAAACAGCATAAGTTTCCAAATATTTTTAACACGTTAAGTCATTTATATTGTAACTATTTCAATAAATCAACTATATCTGGATAAATATAATGACAAGTAAAAATAAAGTGACCGTCAAAAACATAAGTAGAGAGACGGGAAAAATGTTTCAGAAAATGAATAAACGTAGAAAAAATAAACTCCTTGATCAAATAAAATGTGCAAAGAAAAAGAGCAAAATTCGATTTATATAAGGCTATCTATATTTCTATAAATCAAATGATATTAATAGAGATTTAAAAAGGGGATGATATCGATTACCGAATCGCAAGTAGATTCCTTCCAAACAAAATAATCTCCCATGCCTACATTCATTATTCCAAAATAATACTACTTTCCCTATTGGCAAATGAGTTTTTGCCACGCCATATAACAACTCTATATCCCAAGTATTCGTTACGAATGTTCCCAATTTTCAAATATATTCGTTTTTTTCCGCACGATTTAAACACTAACGCTTTCTAAATGGATACTCATAAAGTATCCTTTGTGCATATAAATCTCGTACCGAGATGCACCGCTTCGTCTAGCGCCGGCGCCGCTTTTCTGATTTTTCCAGGCAGCCTTCATCGCGCGTATCGAATGGAGGTATTCCTACCGCGATCAAAGTGCCCGGCGTTACATAAATTTCAGCCTCACCTTATTCCCGAACAGGTCCCGTGTCGAATGCCGAGCGACTGATCAGCGAGCAGCGACATTGTGGTACAACGAACATCGATCCTGGACATGATCAACCGTCGGGCAAATCCTAATCTGCATAACGAGGATCGTATTCGCGTGTTCCACGCCGTTTTTCTCCTTTTACAAACGCTTTCCTTACCATCGATCTCGCGGCTCGGCCTTCCGCCACCTCTCTTACTCCTCTCATCGCGCCTATCCTCCTCTAACCATTAATCACATTTGTGGCTGTCGATTTTGCCGCGATTCAAAGCTTCGTGATCGTAAAATTTCTCGAATCACCCCCACGTGCTGGTCGTAAAGTATCAATGATCTTTGAATAATCAATTTCTTTTTGCGTGGATATATGATATAGTCTTCTTTGGAATTTAGATTGTGGATAAACGGAATTTTCGCGGAACGTATATTTCGTTCATCGTTTTGAATGTTTAAAGCAACACGAGTTATTTTGCGATGTAAGCGCGCGGATTGTGTTTTGACGATAAATCGATTACTAATCGAATATATAAATATTGTATTTACATTTTACATTTTACATTTTACGTTGGCACGACCTTTGTGTACTTATTGTACTCGGATTCAAGCATCAAATTATCATTCACATGACGGATTTACAAATAATTTTAGTTATTATGGGGAGAATACCTTGAAATCCAACGAAACACGTTATTGCGATCATTTTCCATATCTTACCATCAAAAATATGATGTGCACTCTCCGTTAAAATTTGTAAGAATACAAAATGTGATAAAAGTTCTTTCGATGAACAAAGACGCGTATTTTCAAGTGTCAAACAATATTTGCGATTTCTTCATTATATATCGTCCTGAAAAGCTTCGAATCATCCACAAGCAATCCACAAACTACAACGCAGCGTATTAAATAGAGAGTTCTACATATATTCTTCAAAGTACCAAAACAATTGCCATACTCTTGATATCAACAGCTAACCAATAACACCAATATCATTTCAAATAAGTTAAGCAATACACGAAGCCAGTGCTTTTGCTACAACCATAAATCTTAATCCATACACGGTACTCACCTGCGATCATCCTCGCAATTCAACGTCGCGCATCGTAACATCCAACACGTAGCTCCCGTAACAATTAAATTTCAAGCGAGAAACCGGAGCATTTTTCGATGGTCCTCGTACGTCGTCTCTGCAAACATCCTATAAAACTGCCGATTCGACGGTCGCGCATTGCCACTGACAACTTCGAATCGTCCATAAGCCATTCACGGGTTCGAAAGCGACGCGAGAGAAAGATCAAGCGGAGTCCAGGAGAGAAGGACTATTCGACGAGAGAAGAGAAAGAGAGAGAGAGAGTGAGAGGGGTGGGGGGGGGGGGGAGAAGGAGGATAAAAGACAGTGAGAGTAACGAGAGAGGTGGCGAGATAGGCAAAGGTCCTCCGAAGCGGAGGCTCGAAGAGTGGAACGGGGGATCGAAGAGGGGCTGGAACCGTTGATTAGCGGATATCTTAATTACTGATTGGCCACGCGGACTAATTAAATCGTAACTCAATCAGGACCCGACCTGCCCCCTGCGCCACAACAATTTTACGAGCGCGTCTGCGCGATTTGGGACCACGCATACGCGACCGTCCTTGCCTCTCTTTCCTCGTAAACCTAACTCGTCGAATTTCTCCAGGATCTGACTTTACTGTACTGAACTGTGTCGTTTCTCTTTTCACGAAATTTTTACGATGTACCGGTCAGGCTGAGGCTGACGGAATTTTTTGTCGTAATCCTTAAGTGTCCTGTGAGGACCTCCAGGATGTAATGATGGAATGTTGCGTAATAGCTAATTGGAGATTAACTCTTTGGAAGTAAGGATTATCCTATAAACACTAGATGCTTGTAGGTCTCGCTTAGCGCGAACGTTGCTTTCACGTTCATTTGTCGTCACTATGCTTCATACGGTAGATACTTGACTGGTGTATGAAAAATTGATAAAGGATTAAATCGAGTCAATGCCTACGCAATGGCGTATCGTTTATTAAACATTAATATAAGATATAATGTAAATATTAAAAATATATATATATATAATTTTTTTACATATAAATATTATAAAGAATGTGTGGTCATTTCCAACTAAATTTTGATTATTCATCAAATTCAAGTGTTCTTTTACATAAATTCTTTACTCAGTGGCATTGATAACGAATAATGAGATAATTCGAAATCCGCTATCATTTCACCTGTGATATGCAAATTACTATAAACCAAAGAAACATCCTATAAATTCCATATTAACCACTGCCGCTTATACCCAACTTCCACTTCCTTCTTCTATACAAGCTGCCAATAAATTAAAATCCAGGAAAAATGTATGTTATACATTTTTAAAAGTCCAAAATATACATCGATCAGTAGGAAACACGGTCTGTTCTTCTCAAAGCGCCGAATATTCGCACGCATTCCACGATCTACTCGAGATCTCTGGAAGGTTCACGGGATCGCCCTGCGGGGATGGTCTCCTCATACGATCAGAATTTCTAACCGCGGTATAAATGACGCGCTTGGAGCATGTCACCGAGATAATACTCAAAAATGGCCTCACCTCGGAAGCCGAAGGCCTGCGATGAAGACGTTGTCGTTCATCCTCGGCGCTATTGGTAAGGCTTCCACCGGCAGGAAACCCAACGTGGCCTCCCCCTTCTTCGCGTACGGCACATTTGTTAGCGTGGATAATGAATCACCGCCCCTAAGTTCTCGTGCTCCTGCCGTGAGTTCGAGGAAGAGTTCGCCCGTGCGTTGCTGGCGTCAAGCCCCGACTCTTTTACGGGCCCCTCCCGCTACGGCCCTGCGCGCCTGGAATACGAATTGAGAATGAAGAAAAAGGGGTACGATAGAGGCAGGCCCATTAAAAGCCCCGAGCACCAGCCTCGCACTTATCTCTTTCTCTCGCTCCCTATTTCTCCCTTTCGCTCGTTACTCTCGCCGAACATCGGCATTACCGACGAAATTTAAACTCTCTAATTTTCGTAATGAATCACCCGCGACTCGTCGTCACCCTGGAGGCTCCAGGAACGATTTACTTCTCGGGTTGAGAGGTGATTCTCCGTGGAAGAAGCGTCCGCGGTTTTCTCCGTGATACTGATTCTTGGGATAAGATAGCGAGTTTGGAGGTGCTGCTTGCTTCTTGAATATTTAGTGTGCAGAATTATTTGGGATTGGGGATAGTGGTGAATAATATTTGTAATTATTTAATTGCGTTAATTTAATTATTTAATAATTGTATTTCCTGCTGCAACTTCTCCTAAGCAATTGCTAATCTCGCTATGCCCTCGGCAAGGGCTAAGGAAAAATGTTTTCAAATCCTTGTTCTTCATTTTCTTCGAGTCTCGTGTGGATCTCTATAGAAAGCGTTGGTAACTCAACGATGGTTACGAGACTAAAGGATTGCTCCAGTGATATCAATAAAACGGGCGAATGGGTAGGAGGGAATAATCGATAATCAATTGGCGAATAATAAATCCATTGAACTGAGTTATAAGCCATTTAAGTGTTGCTCTTTATCTCGCTCATATCGCTGATACTTTGTCGTGGATGGCCAAGCATGGGCGTCGTGCCAACATCTCAACTAATATCGAGGATGACAAGGACGAAAGGCCGGTATCAGCATGCGCGGATTTTATAACAAATTGGCGTATCGCTGACCGCCAAGCCCGCAAAACTACCGCTCTTTATATTTGTAATAGCTACCATTTTATCATCCCGATCGCCTTTGGCGGGTCGGTTAACTGCTCCGTATACCGGGCAATTAATTATGCCCGGTCAGCATTAATCTCTGCAAATTGGCCGAAATCTTCGGTGTACGCCCTACGATTTATGGCAGGCCCTATTTATCGGGTTGTCGCGATAAATACAAATCGGCCTGGAAAACAAACGGGAACCAGAAGTGTGGTGGTGTGAAGTAAATATTAAGGAACGCGATCTCTACGCGAAAGATGCGAGATCAAACTTCGTCAATCGCTGATGGATGAATTTCACGCGACATCCACACCGTAGTTTGAAGTTGATTAACTTTCTACCAACGTACAGAAGGAGAATCCCATGAAGAATTGATATGAAAATAAAATACCAGCATTCATAGAACACATAGCAGGAATAGGAATGCGAAAGTATGAATTTGTATACATTAGCAGAATATATGCTACGATAAGGCAATGAGAATAATTTCTATTGATGAATGAACAGACAAACAAAATGTTCTTTTCCACATTGCGTATAGGGAATATTGGAAAGGAATGGAGCAAAACGGTGTAACCTAGGCGAAGTGATTAAAGAAGTCGGAAGTCAAACGGATACATGGAATATCTCCGGTTGTTTCTGCATCGGCGAGGTGACTGGGTAGACGAAGGTTATGGCTTCCGTCACAGAAATGTTATCCTCCTTGGATTCCCGTGAAACCCCTTAACTGATGCAAACCGGTACATAAAGCGATTCGCGATATCATCCACGGAGTAGTTTTATTTGCGCGTAACATTCTGGGACGTTTGTCCTCCCCTCCCCCATGCTATCCTTCTTGTTATGATATCCAACCAGCGTTGTGCGCGTTTCCTCGTACGCAGGTGCAAATTTATAGCCGCTGCTTTTTAGTTTATTATCTGAGAACAGCGCCGTTTCTTCGTCGACGTTGGGCGGTTGAGTTTCTTTAATCTTTGATCAATTAGCCTATAAAATAATAGTAGTTCAATCAAAGATAGACGACTGTGCGGAGTGTTGTATGTACAACGTATTCGTACGCCTGATCAACAGGGTATACGTTACTTTAATACGTTACGTTAAAAGCTTAAGTTATCTTGCTAAATAGTGACCCCTTGAATGCTGAATGGTAGTCTATCATTAAGTCTCAATATTTACAGAAAATTCGAAAAAATGTTGTACAGTTTTAATTCGTATTCATTGTCAGTGTGACTTATAACATTCTTAAAATATGTAGAAAAAGGAGAGCAAGAATAAGATAATTGGTCACGTAATATCCCTTTGATAATCGTTCTGATTGTTTTTAAACACAAGCATCGTGAATTATTATAGAAATCTATAATTCTTTGGACAATTGATATACATTTTTCGATATATATAAGTATCCTGTTATTTTCTACTTAAATTATTTTCTGTTTAATTTTTTTAATTACTTTTTATTTCTACAAATATCTTGACGGAATTGTACTGTAAATTTTTACTTGATATTAATACATGAAATATCAAATGATAGAGAATTGTAAAAAAAACAATTGTTATAACGAGCTATTTTATAATCTATTATACACTTGTTCCTTTATTCCAATGGGCTATAAGTTTTCTTCAAATTTGGGTTTACTGAATTTTGTCTAGAATTGACTTTTGAACTTCGTAAATAGCTCGACAAGATTTTGTTGTTAATTCTTGTTCTTCCGGTGTATATGGATGACGTATATACGACTGCACTCCATTTCTGCCAACTACGCAAGGTAAAGACATATATATGTCCTTCTCAAGTCCGTGACGACAGCCCTGAAACGAATTGACATTTTCTTCTGCATCCGAATCAAAATACGATTTACGATATTCATATAGCATATATACTGTTTTTTTTGCGGAATTGGAGACATTTAAACTCTCAAGTTCATAAAAGGCAATGGAAGATATATTTTAACAATTGATGCTAAAATTTCAATCACTATAAATTAGATCGCGATATCTTATTTTTATTAAGATATATATAGCATTAAATGCTCAAAATAGTCAGCACGGTGATTCAAATCCGACTCCAAGCAAGGAGCTGGGCCATTTAACCATGAATCGGGCGAGTTAAGCATTTATAATCTGACACATGAACTTTGGCTGCGCATTAAAAGGGTCATGGGAAGTGTTCTCATATTTTCGGCCAACCTTTACATAAGTGGAAACGGTAATGCAGATGCAGGTATTGCGCACGATTGCATCGACGATTTCACCGGCGCAAATCCCGATGCCCCAACTACGGTAACCTTTCTTGGCGATGAGATCATCGTCGCTGTCGATAACTTTGGCGTGTAACTCGCTCCAGAATTCAGGATCGGACTTCGAGCCGATTTCCTTATTAATATCCTTCAGCTTGATTCCCATGACGGCGACGGCCGACCAAATGGGCACTTGCGTGAAAATAGGGAACATTACAAAGGTACACGATTGAAAAAAAAAAGACACATTTTTAAAAAAATATCGTCGATCATTACCAGAGCTTGGTCCATTTTCGCAAGTGATCGAGGCCTGCACCGAGTTTGCGGAGATACCAAGCTTCTGAGCGATGTAGTATTGAAATCTGCAGCTGTCTAAGAACGTGCCTAAGCCTATGACGCGATTGGGTGGAAATCCCGAGAGTTTCATAGCGGCGTAGGATAATATATCGACTGGAAAACAAGCATTCGGTTGGATAAATGTATATAAAAGCGAAACAAGAGTAAAAATCATGTATTACTTAAAGAACAAAATATTACTGTACGATATTTACGAAACCATCGGTACGGTTTTACGCAACGCGCTAAGCATTGTTCGTAAATAGTTCGTTACTATCTCAACACATATTTCGTAATTAAACGATAAAATTAAATATACGTTAAAAAAGTCTTCATCGTCTTTTATTCCCAAAATATTCCTAAAATGAATCACGCGCATTATACGCTTCTCTTAACACATACCAGGCGTGGTGACGATCAGAAGCACGCTATTGGGAGCATATTTACAGACATTCGGAACGACGGTCTTGAAGATGTTCAAATTGTTCTCGAGAAGCGCCGTAGATTCCTGGACCGTCTGAGACTTGTCACCAACCGTAATCACGCACACAGCCGCGTCCCTGGCTAGGCTGAAGTCTACAAAATATTAAACAATCCACCTGTCGATTTTCCATCGTATTCAGCTCCCAAAGCAGCTCAACTTCTCCCCCGAATCTACAATCCAGCTCTCACCTTTTGTACCCACGATCCTTGGATTGCCAAGGAACGCCGCGCCGTGGCTAATATCCTCCGCTTCCGCCTTGGCCAGGTCCTCGTTCAGGTCTATGAAGACCAACTCGGAGGCCAGCCTCTGCGCGCAGGGCCAGGGGAAAGGCGGGAAATGTGGAGGGTAGAGAGAGAGAGAGAGTAATTAACGGTAACCGGTCGTTACCAGAGGGGCAACGTTATATTACGCACGTCGTATAGTTACGCAATGCGCATCGGCCGCCTGGGGAATCGCATTAAGGCCCTACGAGTGCGCGATCGATCGAGCATATCCCCTAATGCGAGGGATCGTTAAGGTCTCCGATCATTTTCGTTCAGCCCGCTCACTCTCTTTTTCTCTTTCTCCCTGCCCTTTTTCTTTCTCGTGGTCGCCGCCCTTTCGGGAAAAAGGTTGCTTTGTCGGCTTCAAAGCGGCTGGCAAGGCTCTGGGCCCGGTGACGAGGACACGCCTCGCGCCGTGCGATAACTCCTTCTTGAATAATTACGCGCTACCGCCGTTATCCCCGAATATTTTTCTCCCCTCCCCCCCACTCCCTTTTTTTTGTCCTCAGCCCGCCTTTGTTCGCGACTGGCCATTTTCGTGCGGCCGCGACGTTTAGGTGCGATCCTCCCACGATTCGCCACGGAATGCCGATCGAGCGATAGAGAGTAAGAGGAAGAAGGAAAAGAAGGAGAAGAAGAAGAGGAAGGAGAGAGAGGGAGGGAGGGAGAAAGATCGAATTTGCGGCATCAAACGTGACCTTATATGCTGCTACTCGAAAGTCTCGATACACTCGCGCCTTTGGATAAACGTTAACCGTGCAGTGTGGATTACCAGATTTAAGGATCCATTTGTTGTGTATATATTTTTTAATTTGATGATAGGTATGTTCACGATGTTAAAAATACCGAGTCTCGATTTTTTTTTTTTTTCGATAGATCCATTGTAGGTATATAAGTATTACTTGTGATGTGACTGATGCAAGAATCAAGAGGTATACGCAGTACATTGTAGACATTAAGAGATATATATGTATTTAGAAGTCTAACTCGGGATCAGTTCGAGGTAATTAGTTTTAAAAGTAGGATAGACGACAAGTAGAAATATGACTCGTATTTTTATGGAAATTTTGGATAAAACGACTGCGCACACCTCTTATTATACATGTTGCCGATTATACAAAATATGAAATAACAATACTTACTTACTTGAAAATAGCCAGAAAAATTTAGTTCATTGTTTAGGACTGTATAAAAACTTAATAGAATTCGTAAGACTTTTGAATTGATGGCGTAAGTGCGGAGGAAAATGCAAAACAGACGTAGATAATAAGAAATTTTTAGAATAATTTTGAGCTAGCAATTCCATAAAAGATTATATTATCCAGGTGTTATAATATAAAATCCAACCCTTACATATTAATCGTCGAATCTTTCAGATTTCTCCCGATTATTGCATAAATCATCAACCAGAAAAACGAATAACCACCATTATCTTACTTTTACGCTGGCTAGGGATACATTTTCCTGGCAATAACTCGCATTAACGTTTTTCCACTTCGAGTTATACAAGAGCAGATGGATATATTTTTCTCTGACAGATGGTGCTTTCTCGCTTTAAGACAAACCCGCGACTACCGACAGAAACGGCTTCCTAATATATTACGTTACGCCCTTGTGCTTCCAATCTGTTATTGCGCACCACTTAATCATCATACTTCATCAAGCATGACTTCCGCACTGTATATCATATCCCAGCTGATGAAGTTTTCTCGGCGGTCATTGGCCTTTTTGTCGTTCTTCGTCCTTTAACCTTTCTAAAACTCGTTTGTAATTTGTAACAACCTTGCACTAGAATCGTTAGGATCTGTTACCGAGAAGAATGGCAGAAAGACAGTTTTAACTACGCACGTCATTGTATGAATAGAACGCGTGAGAGAACTCATTAAGTGCCAATAAGATTTTCTATCATTAATTCTTATTCGATCGTCGAACGCTCTTAACACAATTCGCGTAATAATCCTTGATCAATTCACCTTTCTCACGGAAACTTATTCGTCATTCTCGCAAGACAGTGGCAACAGAAAACAGCGATGGCAAACTGTTTATAATTACGCGTGTATAAAAGTAAACATAAAGCTGAATTGCCTTATTAGGCAATCTAGGTTAATATTTCCCACGAATCATTCCCATTCATACGCTAAACCGTTGCAATGTAATTTTCAGGATCTATATCGAGATAATTTAAGGTTACAATCTCCCAGTTTGGTTTTCGTTCACTCGTGCATGTCTAATCAGACAGTGCGCCGCATTTTATCCTTGAGTACGCTTGTCCCTTCCGCTTTGCAGAACCTCGATCGATGATGGAAAAATGAAACTACGACACTCGATACCCCGTAGTATTGTATCGAATATTTCACGCTGGATACATTACACTGCCTAATACTCTGTTGATGGATCTACTCGTAGCTATCGTTTACTTAAGTTTGTCGCTATATTGCATTATTGCTAATACCGATAAATACGTGGAACGTTTTTGAATTTCTATAAATAATTTCTTCGTAAGTAATCATACGTAAAATTGTAGTTAAACGATCGTTTTTTGTTAATCAAATAAAAGAGTTAATGTCTCATATCGATCGATGTACGATATTAACTATTTTACTGAAGTAATCGTATATACGTGCATAATGTGGAATTTCTTTGTTACTGTAACATATCGTCCATTAACCAGCATTCTAAATACATTCTAGAGTATAAAGTATTTTTAGAATAGAAAAACTAGTGGTAACGAATTTTATTTCTCGCTATAAGTCAATTTGAACTACCTATATAGTGGAACTGTTCTTGAATTTTTTTTCATTTTATCTCCTGTTCGTTCTAATTTATGGATTATTATTCAATTTACTGTTATTGACAATACTTTTTGATCGATCGTTTGTTAAACACGTGCACTTATTTATGCCATTACAGGAAGACGGTCCACGAAAAAGACCTCTAAAGCTCACGTTGATGTTTGATTTACAAGTGCACAAAGATGATACAGAGTCTCCCATATTTCTTGAGCGCGTCTGTGAAAAAGAATCTACAGAATTTTTTAGAAAATTCACACGGCTCTCCGACGACGAAAATTGTTCCTGATTACTAAAAATCCGTGAAAAATTTTTCTGCTTGGCAATGTCATTACTACAGTGTAGTTCATCTGTACTCTCGAAATTATTATGGGGAACAGAATCCGTCAAAGTTTCCACAAAACATGGAACAGTTTCAGAAAGCAAACTATCTTCCGAAGTAGACGAATGAGGAAATTTTTCATGATCAGTTACTGAAGCATCTCTCTCAAAGTCCGATTTATCCGTATATTGTAGATAATTAAATGAAATGGAATCAACCAAGGGTCTCATCAAATGCTGATGATTTTCAGAAGAGGGAATACCACTCGCAAAACCAGGTTTTTCAAAAATCGGTTGGTGACAATTCCGCGGTACATCTCTTCTTGAATCTAGTCTACCCATATTTCTCAAATATTCATGCGAAACAGAATTTGTCGAAGGCCTTAAAACATCAGGACAATCTTCATTAAAAAAAATTCGTCGTGGACAATTAGCAAAATTGGAAATACCTTGATGTTCGCTTAAACAATCATTTATATTAAAAACGGATCTAGTTGGCACAGTCAAGCACCGAATCCACTTAAGACGTTCTTTAGTATCCCTTCCATTATTCAAGTAAGTATCTATCCTAGAATTCTTTACACGTTTCAAGCATGCAGTTAGTCCTTCATTCATCCTCGACTTTGTTGGCCTCGAATTCTTTGCACATAATAATTGCCTTGCACGTGTCACTGATCGAAGTTTTTGGGACGACTGAAGCCTCTTGCGTGCCAAATATCGTCGAAGATTCGGACCAGGGCGGACCGCTGGAAGATCCTTTAGCCTTAGGATGGGTCCATATGACGGCTTGTAGCAGTTGGTACAGTCAGAAGGACACGTTGCGCAAGACAGGAAGCGAAGGGGAATAGAAGAAGGAGAAGACAAACATCTCAAGCAAACGCTACTGAGGAGTTTGTGCACGGTAAGTTCGCAAGGTGGACTGCATGCAGTGGCGGTAGAACGCTCGTACTTTGCGATGATCTCGTTGATGCGATCTGCCAAGCCGCGACCAGCGGAGCAACCGCAGGGTTCAACCATCTCTTTGCTCTTCTTAGTCCACTTCTTCGTCTTGCTCCTTCTCGATATCGTTCACGACTCTTTCACGACGATCCGATGTATCTTCATTGCCATAAGGTGCACTTGCTTTGGAAATTTTAACAAGTGTACGGATTCACTTTTATGAAGCTTTCAAGATGTCTTGAAATTGCGAGGCGTGAATGACAGTGGAGGCCATAAGTGAACTGTCAAGTTGCTGTGAATAGGGTAACCGCAGCTTTCACCCATCTCATTGGTCTTCCTATTCTACTTCCACTTCATTCACGAGAATTTCAGGACAATCGATCTGTCTGCATCATCACATGCTGAATTTTGTTGTGGAATTAAAATGTCTATATAATTGTGCAGAAATCATGATTGTAAAATGTTTAAGATGTTGTACGGTGATGAGGAAGTTGTAACGTACGTGAATACGATATTAGTGAAATCCTTCATCAATATTCGAAATTTGTTTCATTGTCTGATCTATTCAGCTGGATATTATTAATAATTTCAGACTTATCATAATTTCCGAATTGTTTATAGCTTCTGAAATATCGCGCATCATAGCCGATCTATTAGACTGCAGGGTTAAATCATTGACTCGTGATCTTTTGTATTACTTAAAGCTTTTTTCAGTATTATCGATATATTCTCACGCCTTTCGCCCTGTTCAGTAATAAGTGTTTAGATATTTATGATTGTGAAGGTTTTCATAATTTGTAAAATGTTTGGTTATGAAAATTGTCACTCGACGATTTGTAAATTAATGACACTAAGGAAGGTAGCCATTTTGTTTACTTTTTTGTTTATGCAGGATTATCTAAACGACCGACTCGAATCTTCTGACATATCTTAAACTTAAAATTCAGATAAAGACATACAATTTTGAAATTTATGGACAACCTGCCTTTACTTGCTAACATATAAGCTTGCACCTGCCAAACGATAATATTTTCACGAGTCCCTTTGTATTATTCTACATAATTTCATGTATACGTCTGAAAAAATTTAAATGATGTTAAACATCGACGCTAAAAATATAAACACTAAAGAAGTAAATAACTTTTTTATAAATGTAACTGCCAACTCTTTGCTACACACGGACTCTATCTCTACTCACTGTATCATTTTGAATCAAATTAACTCGTTTCTTTGATTAACATGTGAAAAAAGGATACCGGATCTGGACAGTTAATCGTATTCAAGTTGACATTACAAAGGAGATATATGTGCTCTATCGTGTATCTTCAAGAGGAGTCTAATTGTTAACGGACACGCCTCTTACGTCCGTCCGTTCATACCACTCATTGTTCGCCTGCGTAACGATTTACGGAAATCAAAACCTGGAATTAGTTCTCGGTCGTAAAGTAGCGAGGCCGATGGCACACCGTCCTACCATAGTCCCATTGTCACGAAGTTCCATGCCCTATTTTCGATTACAGCGTCGATCTTTATTTAAGAACATTGATTCACGAGCAACGAACCACTATCATATCTCCACGATGCATAAAAATCCTAAGTACTATAGTTCAACAGCATAATAAAAATAATTCCCTATTTTTGTATCAATTACTAGTTATATAATTATACTTCTAACAAAAAAAAAAAAAAATAAAAACGCTATGACTGAACATGAGTATTCTTCTGAACAATATAACTCTCAATGGTGCTGTGTTAAAAGGAATTCAATAAAAGATCCTCGAATCACCCGCTAAGTAACCCACTAAATTTCGATACATCGCAAGACCTTCCTCGATATTCCACGTTTCTTCGAGCCCCAAGGGCTTTTACTTCCCTCGGAAGATCGTTCCTAATATCGTATCAATTACCAGTCCACGAGCACAGCGTTGCGCCGAGCAGGGAGGGAGGGGAAAAAGTTGGAGTAAGTTGCGGATGAGCACGGGCGATAAGGGCAGCGTGTCCTCGTAGAGAGGTATGGATTTCAGCTTCCCCCGTCGGTGACTAACATAAATCAGTCGGGTCGGCGATCCTGCGGGGGCGCTGGACGTGTAAATGCTCGCGTTACGATCCGATAACGAGCGAAAGGAAGCACGTTTCTTCCCTTTCCCCCCTCGTCGACGTCTCCCTCGGCCCTTCGCCCTGCCTCTTCACGTGCCCGAATTCCCTCTTCTGGTCTTTCGTGAATCATTTGCATAATAGCCTTTTTGATCCGGCACACTAACGAGCCTACATTCAGGCCCGGTTCCCCATAAACACACACCGGCGGAGCTCGTCCTCCGCAGCCGGTGGGGGCATTCCTGGGGCCTCCTCGCTTCTCCTTGGCCACGATTCGAAGATATCCTCCGAGATCCGCCAACGTGAACCACCGTAACGATCATTTCTTCGGACAAATACGAATCACGTGGCCGGCGGCACGTGGGCGCGTCGCTTAGTGTCAATTCCACGAAGATATCGTGCGCATGCGCGTTTGGAGAAGGCCGGGAGGAGATAAGAGAAGGAAGCTACGATTACTATCGAGGGAGCCAATGCTGAGCTTTTTTATCGATATGTGCACTGAGGACCCTTGGAAGGGATACGAAGAATGTTCGGTGTACGTTGTGTTGGGTTTAATGTGATGTTACTTAATTTCATTCAATTTGGGTTTGACCCTTAACACACCGAGTGTGGCTCTCAGGCACCACCTGAATTATATTACTACTGAGATTAGACCCAAAATTATATTACTCCTGAGATGAGTAAAGATTGTTTTGAATGATTTTAATATTATTATTTACGCTTCACTGTAGCATTTAAAATCTGATATTTAAAAACTTGCAAGTCGCAGTATGATGAGTTGGACAAGTTGGACAGTTCGACAAGTTGGAATTGTCGGTCGATATTCACAATTACAAGTCGGAGCGTTAAGGGTTGATATATGTTATATTTATTTCATGCTTTTACCGTCACTTGCAGACAATAATCGCGGATTGTTAGAGAATACCCGTTTGTACAGTGCGTTTCACTCGCAAGGAAGCTAGGAGGCGCTATGCGTGTTCAGAGCGATGAATTCCTAATGTCTCGCGTATGCTATTCTTCTTTTACTGATATTATTACATTTATTACTTATTATGTACGCATACAATTATTTTTCGGCAATTTTAGGGTGCTATTTTAGGGCAAGCTGTAACTACAGAGTGTCTTGCGTGCTTCCCGGTCTTTTTGCGAGTGGGACGCACTGTGTTATATCCTTTTCAACGTGAGCTATTGAAATCTTTTATTACACACCGTTATTGGAATACCACCAAATCGATAGTTTAAAGTGAAACGTAAAGCTAAGTATAGAATCAATTATATTATACAGTTCAGAAAAAGGACCAAATATTCGTAAAATACTTCTATTAATTAATTATAGTGGATATCTTTCATAAATATTCTGTAAATATTATTCAACATATGTCTGCTATGAAGGTTTAAATAGTTGCTAAAGTTATACCATCATATTTTTTTTATTCATTGGTCTCTGTGTTTGTTTCAACAGTTTTAAATAAACGTCAGTTTTTCCTCTAGTTGGGTGGTATGACAATAAAAAATGGACTTAAAAATAAATCTAGAATACAATCATTTTTACGATACATCCGTTGAAAGTCAAGGTTAATGTTCGTGTGAGATTACTAACCTTAAAAAGTATAGCAATCCCAACCGCGACGCCTGTATAACCGCTCCCAACGATGACGATTTTAACCCTGTGACTATCCGCAGCATCGTCCGCTTGTTTCTTCAGCAGAAACGTCGTCGTATTCCCAGTAGTTTCAACCGACTTTCTCCACGAATCTGTCATATCAACTGTTCGACTTTGTCCAACTCTGACGCATCAGAAATTTAAATCATGTAAAACCATATTAGTTTCTTAATTAAAACGGTTAATTTTCTCCAGACTCTTAAAATCTTAGCTGTGTGTAATGTTCCAACCGACGTTATCAGACTACGAAAAGGAAGACTATCGATATCAAAGGATTGCACGATTTTCATGTTCGGCGTGAACTTGCGCAAGTGCAGAATAGGCTAGTTGCCTATCCGCACTTGGAGAAATAAGACAAAATAATTGGAATTTGTGCTTTTATTGTCCCTGTGCTGTTCATCGCATAAAAATTATGGATTTTAAAGGAGTGTGGTGTACTGACAAGGTAGTCGAGGAGTTGGAGGAGGAATATTGTAACATAAAATTTGCAGGGAAATATTGGTGAAGTACAAACATTGTATACAGAGTCGAAGTTTACTGAGCTTCAAGTTCCAATTCCTCCAAAGACGTGAGTGTCCCTTCTTCATACTCTGTATTAAAATACTGTCCGATTTCAGCTTTACTTGCGCTTAATAAGCTTGGAAAGAGATTTTTGTACTTTGAAAATCACTCACAATGTTTAAGCACGAGTAGCTACAGTAGAACGCCGTACATTCAATAAATATTCTTTATTATTTTAATACAATGCCTAGCACGTGAAATGGAGGGACAGCTGCTAAATTTGCGCAGGTGGGACGCAGCAGTGCAGAAAGTATACGCGAACTGCAATTTCCGCTTTGTCGGATATTCGAGACGGGCTTTTACGATGGATCAATATACAGCATATGTTTATACGGACGTGAGGGAAGCCGTAGTGCAGACTGTAACCTACAATTCATTCAATATTCTTCCTGCTGTCATTTTGTCATAAACACTGTTGATTAAGAAAATTGAATAATTCTAGGACGAAAAATCCGTTACGTTTTTCTTCTCTTTCTAAATTTTCTTACATGTTGTGAATAATAAGAAGGAAGTAACTTAGTTATAAACATAAATTAAATAATATCTCGTAACATCATGTTTACAATGATTTTGAAGCAAAGAATTATGTAGAAAGTAACATTTATATATATTCTCTAAATTTCATTTTCTATATTTGTTTAGAATTTCTATTATACAGAAAGCATAAATCATTAGTCCATGCTAATCGATTTGAACCATCATTACTTTGAGCAAAAGTATAAGATATAATAACTTACTCCAGTCCGCATATTTTTTAAGAATTGAATCTTGTCCATACTACAATAAATATCCATTTATACGTACACAATCTCACCTCAAGCATTGCAGAAAATTTTAATGAACAAGCGATTCATACCTCAGTTTCTTCGCGATTTGAAGCATGTAGATATCGTTTTATTGGAAGAGGATTTCAATTTTTTTTGTCTTATAATTTTCTTTACGGGGTACAAGATACTTCCATTACGGTAACCAACGGTAAATAGTACCGACATCTTTATAACTGATTTCGCTGTGTTAGTCGACCTTTCACCGCGCGATACTCAGCGGTATAAATCAAAGTTCGATTAACCGAAAGGATCATGATGGATCGAGTAGATTTCGCATATGTCGAACAAGACAGGTTCTAAATAGAGCTATGCAGGCTTTTTTATAATCTAAACAAATTACTTTAATTATTGTGCTGGAATGAGAGAGAGAGAGAGAGAGAGAGAGAGAGAGAGAGAGCGGGAAGCAGGAATGAAAAAATCTGTAATTGATTGATTTGTGCGAATGCGTGTCGTTTTTATTGAAAATAAATAAAGATTGTGCGTGTAAACGAGAGCGCAGAAGGTCATGGGTAGAATGTTAGTATGTTTGAGCAAAGAAACATCGAAGGCAAATGTGAAAAATAAATAGTTTATATTATTGCTCAAGGGAGAGAGTTTTTCATTTCCTATCTAATACTACTACCCACCTTACGTTATTTATGACTTTATTGTCAGTGATCGGTATTTAATTACATAATAGCTGCTACATGAATTGTATTTAAAGTATAGTTTTCTTAAGCACCACCAATGCTTTTGAAGATAACTTTCTAGTTACTGTTTCCAAAGGTAACAAATTATTTTGATATTGATTGTTTTGCACTTAAAATTATAATCTATAATTCCTTAACCGTTTCGGTGGAAATTTGCTTTGACAATTCGTGATCTCAAATAACCATTGATTTGCTCAACTGTGAAATGTGTTATGAGACATTTGTTGACCTTTTTCCCAAAAATTGTGAATATATTCTACGCAAAAAGCTAAAGAGAATGATGTTAAGGAAACATAGAAAGCAGAATTTAGGTACATTAAATATAGCGTAATCTAATATACATAGTACAGTAAAGTATCTATCCGCTTAACTTTACTACATTCATCCTTCATTTGTGCAAATTTTTATTCCATTTTGAAGAAGCGGTTTATTGCTCGTGATAAACTTATGTTTCTGAATCAACCCATTCACGATAAAATTGAGCGAGAGATTACACATTACTCAACATTAATTTTGTCCACTTAGAAACAATACTTTAGCCACCGTGCGATTATCGTTCTTTCCATCCTTCTTCCTCAATGCTCATTCTCCTCGTCCCTCGATTCCTGCAGGATGCCACACTCGCGTAGCACATTGCGAATGCTGTCGGCGCACGTCTGCACGGCCGTCTTTTCTTGATCGGTCAACTTCTGCCGCACAGTGTGATACACGCCCTCCCGGCCGAGGACGCATGGCATGGACATGTAGACGTCCTTGTCGGTTCCATGGGAGCAGCTCTAAGAAGAAAATCAACGTTGCACGTCGGTTTACCGTCGCGTGAATCATCGGTGCTGTCGACGCGCTGTGGGAAACGTTAGGGAATCTTAAACCGGGGTCAAGATGCATTCTATACTCCGATCGAGATCAGCTCGTGTTAGTGATGCAAATGAGCCTTGTCGCTAAAACATTTATAAATGTGCCCTGAAATAATAGCACTGCCATTTTCTTTATGTGTTTTTTTTTTGTTCATTTTCGACACTGAGTGTTAACACTAGAACTACCGGCCATTTTCTGGGTGTATTTAGAACACTACATACATCTTTAAAACAAGAGAGAGAGTAGAAGGAAATTTCAATACATCAATATGATGATCTAAATACAGCAAGAAAATCATGGAAAACCTAAAAAAAATCCATCGTTATAAAGCACTACGATTTTTTAAAGAAACCACTGACCAGTCATTTTGACTGGTTTGGTAGTTCTAGTATTAATAAGGTCATTTGGTCTAGTATTTGCTGTTTAAGGTGGGTTCCGGACCAGCAGAGCTACACTGTACATATCACGTAGAAAAACCGGAGGTGATGGGCGGGATACACTACCCCAGCTCTTTACTTTACTTCTTTGTTTTTAATCTTGAAAGCCTTCATGTTGTGATCGTGTTCTGATAGTATTTCTACTTGTATGTAGCGAACTGCCTCTTGCTTGGAAGTATGTACCTTTGCGATGAACAGTTTGATTTGATTGCCTTTGAGAACTTGGTATCGCGCAGACGAAAAGTAGCGATAGATGTATGTTTTATTATATAAGTTGTCGATAGTAGAGAATATGGAAGCTATATTGTATTCATTAAAATACTAGAATGATTTCAATCGTTTCACGGACAAAAATATGTACGTTGTATATTACCGAAATATAGATTTCTTTGCCAATATATTATGTCATTATGGAGATAATATGTGTATCTTAAACAACATAAAAAATATTTAGAAAGTAAACAAACACGTCAAAAGTGCTACAATGTTCCAAAAATTATTTGGTGCAGCATTAACAAGGCTTTTTAATTTTGTCCCAAAATTTATAAAAATTGTAAGCCTATACGTTTTCCAGCGAGGTTCAAGGAGATTGGCATTAGACATCAGTTCTTTCTAACTGCATTTGAATAAAAGTTGCTTCAATAAATGCATTCGTGATGCAACGATTTTATTCGTATATCTGCAGAATATTTCGATGTTATATATGATTAATTATATCAGCCACATCAAGCCACATAAAAAGCCGCATCAGTAATAATTTTGAAAAGAAAGCAGTTACCAAAAATTACTAGATATAATATAGTATAAATGTAACTATTTTTACATAACCCGTTTTTCAATTTTCGCCTTACGTGTATGTACGTCGATACGGGAAGTACGACTTTGGTGTTTCTGACGATGGCGTCAACTATTTCCGCCGTACAAATTCCAAGACCCCAACAAGATGGCCCACTATCTCCTTTCTTTTGGTTCAGCTCCTGTTCTCTATAAATTATTAATATTGATCTTCATAATCACAAATCGTGATACTATTGTGCTTTGTAACACCATTACTGACGTTTTGTTCACCGTTTCGGATATTTCGTGCCATTTCTCTGGATCGTCCTTTTCTCCAATTCTGGGATTTATATCGCATAACTTCATCCCTGCCACGTGAACACTGGACCATATCGCAACTGCAGAAATTAAACATTTGTTTAAGAAATTCAGTAAAAAAGAACAAATAGTTTATATAACAATATTTATAAGAAATAAAATACTATAATAAATATTAAGAGCTTTTTCATTATTTGCTAAAAGTTAATTGTTAAGAATTTTTGTTTCATAACCGAAGAATAATAAACTGAATAATACAAATTGCGGTTATGCATTTAATACATAGTCATATTTAATCACAGCTGAGCATTTAATTTTATCTGAATGTTCCAATATTATTTATATATTGTAAAACTAGTGACAAAACATTTCTCGGTTACAAATATGATTTTATCCTATTTCTCTAAAGATTATGTGTTGCTGAAAATTTTACAGTACAAAAATACATTCCGTGAAAAAAAACGTATTCAAACTTTCCAAGTATTAGATGTACAACCATGCTTCCATCATGGCCAACAATGGACAATACTTTGAATTATACATGTATAACCAGTTTTTTTGAAAGATAAAGCCCTAGTTTCGGAAAAAAAATCAGCTGAAGCAATGTTGTACACATAATATTTTGTACGAGATAAAAGTTAATATAAAGGAATACCAGAATTGTCTCCTTCACCGCCGATACTCATGCAACTGATCGAGGTACGCGCCAAACCAAGCTTTTGGCTCAACAAATCCTGAAACCTGACGCAATCTAACAAGGTGCCAGTGCCGAGTACACGATTTGAAGGGAATTTTGAGAGTTTCCAAGCGATATACGACATCACGTCAGTTGGCTGCGTTACGATCAAGAGAACGGCTTTGCAGGCGAACTTTGCGATGGCGGGTATAATTTTCTTAAAGACATCTAGATTGTGTTTCACGTTTGGCTCTTTTCCTAGTTTTCGTTCGCAAACGGCGACAATCACGACCGCCGATTCTTTCACGTTGCTTACATCTGTAAAAACAGATTAAATAGATATGCTTCTCTTTGTAGCAAATCGCAAAAAAAAAACTAAAATGTCACATTTCTTATTTTTTTCTCAATCCCTTGAATTATTTGTTGTGTATTCATAACTTATAGAAAAGACTGTTAATAAGTATAGATAAAGAAATTGATATGCGTCAACTTTATTACTACATTAGAAATGTCGCGAGGTATTGTTATGTTTTTTTGTACAATTCTATAAAATGAAAATAACTCTCTTCCGCGATTTATTCAACAATTGTTTTATCAGAAAGAATATCTGTAATCCAATCGTGTTTTATCTTTGATTAGGAATTGTATAATATACGAACAAAAGATAAATGTCCACACAAAAATCCGTTACTTCCTTGTATAAAAACCTATATAATCATTTGTAATACCAAATGGCATCAATCCTACCAAATAACAAAATTTAAATTCTTATTTATTCAAACTTGAGATAAACACGCAATAGCAGTTTATATATTGGATTCGAATCCAAAATAACATAAGAAAATAACTACTGTCATAGAAATTTGGAATCTCTTCCAATATTAGCATGAGAAAGGAATGGGTACCGGGAAATTTTCGACGCCATTTTTCTCGGATAATTATGCGAAAGGAATCCTAACGGCGAAAAGACATTTGGAGAATCCGTTAGGAATCGACCATCCTTTCCGAGAAGCCTTAGATTTCGGAAGGTTTTACTCAACCGCAGTGCCGCAGCCGCACCGAATACGAAATACCAAAGGGGATCAAAAACGTTTCTTCCGCCTCGAGAAAGACTTTCCTCGGACGAAGATGCACCGATAAGAGAGTGAGAAGTAGGCGTTCCGGGATGAAGGAAAAAATAAACATTATGATTTCAGACTAACGCCTTCATAAATGTCCCAGAAAAGCAAATGCTGTCGATTCGTATTGTCCGCGTTAAACGTGTGAGCAGTCGGCAAGACACGAATTATATTCGCTGGAATACATATAGGTACATCCCTGTTGTTATAACAATGAGCTGTTATAATAACAAACAAAAGCAATCTTGTAACATTGCGAAAAGTCAAGGACAAACAAACTAAAATGGAAAAGCCAAGAAACAAACAAAAACAGCAAGGTTTTGTATAGACAATAGTATATATGAGGAAACAAAAGAAGAGGATCGTTGCATAAAATTGCATAGCTGGGTTCGTACAGAATGTGCTGGAGTCAGTCCAAAAGTCAAAAAGTACTTTTGTGAGAATTATTCTTAATGATCCAATTTAGGGAAGCGATGGTCCAACCAAGGCAACCAGTTTCCTTGATTGGACCAATAACTGTAATTTTTAAAATGTTGTTTTTTCGGTTCTTAACTATTTTTAAGTAACAATAAGTGTACCAATTTGAAGGCAATACATATGAGTTTGTTTTTAATACACGAATTTTATTAAAAACCTTTGTATATCCGTAAGATATTACGAAATGTCTAGCTGGTTCAACTTAGGCAACTCTCCCCTGCATCCCTTCTCATAAGTTTCTTTAGCATGGCGTGCTATTTTTTTTTTCAAATTCAATTTTCGGCACCGACTGCTAAGGTCACTTGGCCTAGGACCTACTGTTTAAGGTGGGTTCCGAACCACCAGAGCTACGGTATACATATCACATAGAAAAACTAGAGGTGATGGAAAGGAATTCGAACTTGGGTCTGCCGAGTGGTAGTCTCAGCCTCTATCCACTACACCACCGTAGCTCATGGCGTGCTATTTGTGGAAAACCGGGTAATGTTGTGAAAAAGGCTAGATGTCCATGCGCAAGATTCGAGTTCAAATCCCGTTCATAACTAAATATCTCAATACCTTTGCATCCGCACCAAGAAAGCACTTTGTTTCACAGTGCGCGCTTGTTAATTAAGGTAAATGTACCAGTAGGCGATACTGTAAGGGAATTTTTTGCCTAATTGTTCATATAGCTCAAGCTAAGTTCACTTTATGGAAAATTTATGATCGATAGTCGTTGCACAAACTATTCTTGTATTATATTACAAGTACTCATTTCTGATAACGGTTGTAAAAATTTTTCTTTTTTCTTTAAAGTAAAATTTGATCGAATAGTTAATAGTCAGCGAAAAGAAAAAATTTAATAGTTGATATCCTCTTGTTTCAGTAATTGACATAGGGAGAAATCTAATTAATTACATTTTAATCTAATTAAATACATTTTAACCAAGTCCTTCGCAATTCACATAAGAAAATACGCAAAAACCGCAAGAGTCCCGCACGGGTTTGATTAACCCGCCGCTATGACACTTCTCAATCGCGTACTATGCTCAGTAATGCGCAACGAAGTACCTGAAGAGCGATGTTATATAGACTAATAAGGTTTTATATATTCCACCTTGTGGTTTTCTTATTTATTTCCTTTTTTCGAAAAAGCATCAAGTACCGGTACAGCATCAACTACCGGTGCTTTTACCTTACTCGTTCTCCTACTCGAAGATCCCTAACATGCCCATTACTGAGAGATGACTAAGTCCACGGTTTACCCGAAAATCGAGTCACCACCGAAGTATTTCTACGATTATCGTGCTCTACTTAAACGTAAAACTCCGACAACCGAGGGATCTTCCCCTGGTCGGCTTCGTAATGGTGTGCCTTTCGCGTGTCCCGATCGAGATAATCCGGCAGGTCGAATTCCAGAAATTTCAGATTGATACGTCTCGACTGATGAGCCTGCCGGGCGTCACCCGTGCGGCTCGATCGGTTGGGTCCATCGATGCCAGTTTTAAAGGATGACCCGTCCCATCGTGTTCCTCGACAGGGGAGCCCTGTCAACGTGCAGCGGGTCAGAAGGAACGGTCAAGGTACTCGCAGGAATGGGTTTTGGGTTAGGAGCCAGTTTCGAGATCCGGATCCTCCCTGTCCTTTAATCTCCGGCCTCATCTACATTGCCGCGTGCTTACACGCAGCGAGGGTTTCCTTCGGACTTTCCACCGGCAGGCTCGTAAATTTCGTGCCACTCTTATTTATCTCGCTCCTGATCGGCTACGCGATGCATTTTTTCTCGGTTTCCTCTTGGGGACGAGCCTCAAATGGCCAGTTGTAAAAAGGATACGCCACCACGGCCTTGTCCCTGACACGTGTATTCGGTGATTCTCGGGGGGTAATTTTTTTCTCGTGCCCCACTTACCCTCTGTGTTTTGAACTCTTCTACGTGAGTATTGATCTGAGATTTGATGCGTGTCTGCGCCGCAGTGGGGGACGTTGAATGAGAGATAGAATGGTGGTGACAGGTCGGGGTCCTTACGCGATTAACACCGTGCAAATGTATGTTATACTCAGAATGTATGCACGGCATAACGTTAGTCACATTTAAGTGTTACTTTTTTCTTTTAATCCATTTTTGGCACCGCTGCTAAAGTCATTTGGCCTAACACCTACCAATTAAGGTGGGTTCTGAACCACCAGAGCTACGGTATACATATCACATGGAAAAACCAGAGGTGATGGGCGGGAAGACTGTTACTTTATCGATATAACATTTGTTTAAAAGCATAGAGTATTTTGGGATCATTCATTATAAATCCTTTTTCCACCTAGAAAGAAATGTCTCGTCAAAACTATGTGATTAAACTATGTGTGCGATAGATAAAGAGCTGTAAAAAAAAGGTCGAAAGAGCAGTCGAGAAAATCCGTGAAGGCTCAGGCACGAAGGATGACGATCGACCCTCGATAATTCACGGTGACTTCAAAGTAACTCGTTGGTTTACTTGCTTTATCCCTAAACCATTTGTATTATGATTTACGGATTGTTGTAAATCAAAAGGGCACTCGTCAATCGTCGAACTATCCTTCGTATATATCCAACTGTTTTATTTCCTTTCGAAGAGATAAGATTACACCGACAAAGGGCTCAGAATGTGATCAGTGCTTGGACATAAGAATACTGTCGGTTACGGAAGATCAAGATGCAACACGATCCGATTCGGTTTTCATCATCTACTCTACTTTTCCCTATAATCTCATTCGCTTTACTAACTGCTCAGTAAACTATTTTCTTTACCTTACTGATCTGATTTAACTAGCCCACATTTCATTTCTAGAATTATTACTACCTAACCCATCATTTTTTTTGTTATTCCTTATCCCGTTATTTCTTAGAAGAATTGCAGTTTTGTGATGGTGCATTTTCTGACACTTTTCAAGACTTTCTCGCAGTATATAATTACATCGATCTGTTGGGATATAATCTGAATGCCCACGTTTTCTTTGGGATATACTAGGTTATTCAATAAGTTCGCGGAACGGAGATTAAGAAACAAATTTATAGTTATAAAAATTACTTTAAAAGTTAAAAAGTTGAAGCTAAAGTCTTAAACTGAAATTTTTAGTTTACTACATTTTAAGACTTCAAACTAAAGCTTTAACTAAAACTAGAAAGTTAAACTAAAAGTTAAAGACCTTAAATTAAAAAGACTTTAATACTTAAAAAACGCTCCGAATATTGCTGACAAAGTCGTATTCGCATGTTTTCTGTTACATGCGGCACTCATTGCGCATACAGCTTTTTGAAACCCAAAACTTTATTTAAAGTATTGCAAAAAAATATTGAAACTTTGATTGAGATTCTTACAAAACATGAAATATTAAAATGATAAAAAGTTTTAGTTCTACCCTGAACGAATAGACAGCGTGCCGCGAACTTATCGAACAACCTAGTGTACGGTGTCTTAAATATGTCTGGAACGCGACCAGTAGTCCCAGTTAAATAAAGTACCACATCCTCGCTGTCTACCTGCAGTGCTGGTTATCAGGGGGTTTCCCAGGAAAACGCCGACGTGCCGAATGTCTTCTGCCTCGGCCGCAGCCTTGTCCGCGTCTTTGTCGATGAGGCAGATCTCGCTGGCTACCCCCTAAAGATCGCGGGAAATCAAACGACCGATTGAACGATGCGATTTGCGCACCGAGCCTCGCGGATATACTAACTCTCATTAGAATCGTGATGGCACAGGCCATTCCGACCTTTCCCGTGCCCACGATCGACACCTTGACGCGATGCGGATAGACATCGCACGGCCCGATCTGGCTTGTTATCAATGCGTTCTTCGTGGTAGTCGTCGTAATCGGGATTTTGTCCACCTGAAATAACACGTCTGAAAGTTATATGAGAATGAAATAATGCGACTAATAGTTTTATGAAAATGACAAATCATGTTTGATAATTATAGAAGAATAAAATAACACGTCTGATAGTTATGTGAGAATAAAATAATATTTCTGGTAGTTATGCGGGAATGAAAAATCACGTTTGATGGTTATACAAGAATGAAATAACGCGTCTGATAGTTACATAGAAATTAAATATTACGTTTGATAGTCATACAAGAATGAGAATGGATGAAGGGTGTCTTACAAATTATTCTTCAAAATTTGAATAACAAGGAATCGTGTCTTTTTTTTATTCTTCACTTGCTCGGTCAAATGATTGGATTAATTCTTGGTAGTTTATCAAAGTGTGTCTAAGATGTTTAATTGCAATATACAATTATAGAGATTGGTATAGCTTTCAAATTTACGAGACATTTTCTCATAAGGATACGAGATGACTAAAAGGGATGGATGTCACGTGACTTGATATTTACATCGTCACAATCGACACTTCTGTCGGGACTGACGCGGCCAATGTTGTCGTTTCTTCTCACGGAATCTTCGTCAAACATTCTTTATCTCGCCGGTACGCCGCCCTAACCTAAAAGTGAAATATTGGTATTCTTAAAAATAATTGACATTAATAAAGCCAACAATTAGTGGTTTACGATTGTCCATGGAGTTGGAAGATATGAATCAAAATATCGTATGTATATTAGCTTAAAATAAAGTATATTGCTTGTTCTCGCAAAATTTTGTCCGATGAACATTATGTATAAAATATGACAACTGCGCTACTATAGTATAAATACATACAAAAGTACATGATAATAGTATACATTACATATACATTACAAAGGTAATACAAAAAGTATGCGTTAATTTTGTTAAATTGTCAGCGACTTAACGTTCATTATCTATGTAAACTAAAATGCATAAATATTGAAAAATTGTATCTTATCCTCTCGTCAAATATTCAGACTCCCATCAATGTAAATTTAAAATTTCTCGCACAATTATCATATAAATCTCTGAACTACAATAACTCACTTTAGAGCATTGACATATTAATTCCTTAACCTCTCATTATGCCTGACAATCGCACTCCTCTTGAACGACTTAAGAACCAGCTAAATATATACTTCGTACTATATTTATTTCACTACTACCCCGCATACCTGGCAGAGCCGCTTGCAATAATTAGCGGATGGTAACGTTTTAAGAAAAATAGGGGGCACGCATTACCGTCTTTCCCCCCAAAGCCTCGGTTTACGCGAAACTAGCACAATTTTCTACGCATAAATCCGTCGAAGCACCTGCGAACCTTTCGTCGTTGAACCGTAGGTCCGCATCCTCCACGTTACTGGCTCCACAGCTGAGCGTCCAGGTGGTTTCTCGGCAACGAGCTCAAACGAGAGGCAGGTAAAACGTTGGTTACGCTTATGTAGATCCGGATCTACCTACGCAACGGCCGAGCACCTCGACTTTTTGAGGCTAATCGGGCTCTCGGTTGCGAGCAAACCGAGGAAGGTTGCAGAAGGAGAGACGGAGAGGAGGACGGTGAAAGAGAGGGAGAGAGAGAGGGGGGGGGCGGATGGAGCAGAAACCGCGGGAAGTTCTAGAGGAGAGAATAACGACGGAACTTATCCACGCGGTTCGCTGTAAATTAGCCGCAGGTAGTCGCCTCCGGAGCGCAGGTACATCCCGGCGTATTGTCGATATATTTCTGCGCATACCCACGCACACGGCTGGCCGAGCGTAAAATATGTTATTTTCGAGCGTATGAACAGTTGGCCGGTTGGCGCAAGTATCCACCTCCTTAGGCCCTTTAATGCGCGACCTAAATTGGTCGGTGAGATTAGAGATGTTCGAGCGATCTTGCAAGATTCGGTGAAGGCTAGAAAACCGTTTAGGATCTAGCAAGGATTTACATGTCTACGTCACCGTCTGTGCACAAAATATGTTTTCATGCATTTTAATTAAAACACGTAAATCGGTTAAGGCCTTGAAGGAGTGGGATATTGCTCAGTGTTTTCTAAGTATTTGTATTCGCGGACGTCTGATACAGTGAGGTGAAATATTTTATTCTTCAGCGTGTAAACTTTCATATCTCGCTTCGATATTATTTCTCAATAGCTCATCGGATTTCAATGTTAGAATACTAGATTTCTTTGAAATCCTACGATAATATCCCTGCACACCAGTTTACGCGCATCGTGCCCGGTCAGATTTTTGATCTCGTTACCAGCGTGTTCGCATGTCACGAGGCACTTCGTACCTCTGTGCGATAATGATCGACCCCCAAACTCGTTGGCCATAAAAAGAACCAGAGGAGCGCGAGACTTTTTCATTTACTTTGAATCGAATCGATAAATTATACACACTGTGTGCAAGCTCAATGAACGAGGCGTTCCCAGTAGTTCGGGCATCGTAAGGTCTTAACGCGCATTCGAAGATGGATCTTCCTTCCAGGAGGACCCCTTTTTCGCACGTGGTTCCTATGCACGCCGATCGGACACATTCAATTTTAACGTTAATAATCGCCAGGAAAAATGACGGGCTTAAACGCGGCCATTCATCAGCGCCGATCGATATTGCGAATACGGCTTAACGACGGAGAGATACCATCGACCGTCCCGCTTCAGAGTTATTGAATCGCGTCAAATAATATACGAGCCAATAATGTATGAATAGTCCTGCAATTAGGGCTCGCCGATCGTATCTAAGGGCGCGTTGTAATTTAGTAATCGTTCATTCTCGCCGTACGAGCAGACGGCCGGCCAATATTGGGGGACACGCACAGTGCTTGGTTCATCGAGCTTTCTGATTGTTAACCCACCTTATGCACGGATAAACTTGATGTACTTGTAACACCTGGAAAATTTATCCAGTTTTCTAAAGGAAAGGTATGGATCGAAAACGTATGTACACTTTTACGTCGCTTTTTGCCCGACAGTTATTGTGGGTTATTTTATTAAATTGTGGTTGCAGCATCGCTTCGGGTAATGTAGAAACTAATAAGGTATGAATAGTCCTGCGGTTGTGGTTCGCGATCGTATCTAAGGACACGTTGTAATTTAGTAATCGTTCATTACCGCCTTACAAGCGGGCAACCGACGAATATTGGCAAACACGCATGGTGTTCGCTTCATCGAGCTTTTGTATTATTCTTAATGTATAAACGGATGAAATTTACGGATACAAGAGATTCTCGCATATTTTAGCTGATTTTGTGAAGACAGAAATGATTTCCTACGACTTGCGGATCTTTGCGCTAATACTTGTCTTTGAGATTTTGCATTAACTACGTGTGCTATGCTCTACTACTGTCAGTTGTAAATTAGAACTTTATAATATATCCTGCAGCTACCAGTATAATGAACAAAGGTTGTTACATTCAAATGATGTATAATTATCGTACATCTGGACGTTGATTCCGAAACGGGAAAAATACGGGGGAAAACATCGCTGTAACATAATTTGTCTTATACGCTTTTTAACGACCTAGCGGCACTCGACCATCAGTCATAATACCAGTTAAAATCGGTATCTATCAATTAAACGATTTCTTAATAACGTCGACGTAGGATCATCGAGGTGAGGAAGTAATTTAAAGACCGACATTTATAGCTGAGTACCAATAGTGGGAACGGAGCGACCTGCTCCTAGATAATTAATTTTCTCCCTTAATTAATCATCTTTACCAGTTTATCGGTCTCTAAGGTGAAGTTGCAACAACGCTCGATGCTACCACAACAACGTCCTACAGTAATCACTATCATCACCGAGGATTAAATAACGCATTATAAAACTAATGCTTTCAAAGAAAAGCTGTACACTAAAGAATACCTTAAAAATCCACTTAAATCCCCCATCATAGCTACGTAACACGAGTTCGATCCGTACACCTTAAATTCACCAATAATCTGAACCATAAACGTCACTCTCTATTACAAGACGATCGATTAAAGTACGCGTAAAACATTTAAAACGCCCAACCTCGGTTCCTCTAAACGCCTATTTAAGCACATCGTCTCAGATACTCCTACAAAAATCTTATCAAACCCTGCGTCCCGCCTAAGTTAAACGTCGAAGTTCCTCGAATAACTCTCGATAAAGGAGCGATCCAACGATAACGATGTCTCCAGAAGCAGGAGGACTCGGCTGAGCGAACAGTGAATACGAGTCTCTGCTTACCGCCGGGGATAGTCCTTGAAGGTTGGTCGTAAGCAACCGATCTTCTGGTACCAGGCCCAGTCAACCGATCCAGACGCCGGCTCGCGCATGCCTCCGGTGCACAATGGTTGGTAGTACTGCAGCTGATACAAGTATGTTCGCCGTGCAACCGGAATTTTAATTGGCTATTTGTTTGTCCGCTACACTTCGCGGCGCTGCTATTGCCCGCCCTGCCGGAGGAGAACGACCACCGTCCTCCCCCTCGCCCCCGCCCCCTCCCCCTGACCCACCCTTTCCTCTTCTTATGCTTGCTTTTCACCGGCGCGGTATTAATCTGCCTCGAGAAAAAGGATCCTCCTTCCTCGGGGTCCTCGCTTCCTTACCACGCGTAGCTCAACCCCCTCGAACGTTTCCATACCGACGACTTTTCCTCCCCTGCTGTATCGCTTATAGCGAGAGTCGCTAAATGTTTTCGATAAAGGTCTGTTGAAGGAATTGTTAAGACGAACACAGAGTTTGAGTAGTTTGATTGTTCTTGGGAAATGTTGCGTTTTATCGAAGTGAGACTGGTAGTTGGTTTCGTGTTATTAAGTTGGGGAGTTTAGAGAGTTTACGGGTTTCCAAAAGTCCGGAGGTAAAGTGCGAATCGCCTATTAGATTTGTCAAACGATGCTTTTTAAGATATAGTCGGTTCAAGGATTGTGTATAAATTTTATGGTAAGCATCGATGCACCGATACTTGATTAGCTGCGCTGCATCGATACGTGAAAATCTTTCGCACGTTATCGGATTCTTTAGCAATGCAGTACATTCATATTACCTCCGCATTACACTCGTACCAATCCCCACGAACCTTTAGGACAGTAACGAATTCCCTAATAAACTTCCACTCGATAACTCGTTCTTTCTTCACAAACGAGTGCCGTAATTCGATCGAGCAACGATAAATTCGTCAAAGGCAATTCCATAAATAAATTAAGCTCTACACACTCTTGTAGAGGCGTACGCACACTTGCGATTTCCCTACATCGAGCGGCCCGATTACGCCGTCCTCTTGCCGGAATGTTCGATTCGTTATTAAATTCCCTTCGATAAATCATTTCCGCTCGACAACTGTATATATCGCATCCGCAATCATTATCGCCGTACGAAATTTGATTAGCCGCGCCGTACCGGTACCCGCGACCCTCTAGCCGCTTTTTCTCCCCCGGACCGGCTTCTTGTCGGCGCGCATCTGCGGAGTTTGCCGCACAGGTCTCAATTCCCTTTCGGTAATTCGCCCTAATAAATTAGGAAGCGGCAGGTCCGCGATTCGCTTTAATCGCCGGCACAAGAACCGAAGCGGACCAGTTGTCCCGTGAACTGCCCGAAGCGGGGCAAGGAACGAGGGCCGATCTGGAGCAGCTCGGGCTGCGGGACTTTTTGCACGCCTCGCGAGGCTTATTCCAATTAAAATCGAACCTTCTATTTTAGGTCAGGCCTCGGCCACGAGCGGGAGGCTCAAATTAATCGGACACTTAACTCTGGCCCCTTTGTACGCAGCGTGGTACTGCCTAAATTGGGAATGTCGCCGGGTGCCGTTTTCTTTCGCAACTCCCCCCCCCCCCCTCCCTCCCCTCCTCTTTCGGTCCCGCGTCTTACGCCGATTGTGCTTCGAGTATATTTGCACGTATTAAAGCGATAAATAAGATCGCCTTAATTCGCTGGGTGCCGGCCAAGATTCCGGCATGTGTATACAAAGGTCCCGTGACGTAGCGTGGGAATAAAAAGTTCAAAGGGTAACGAATTCATCGTCCCTGCTCGATTCGGCATGGGAAAGTTACGCACTCCCGAGGTGGCCTTTGGGGCGCTCAAAGGTACGGATATGCGTCCGCCTACTGATAAATTCCCCGAGCGAGGAAGATCCGAAGCTCCGCGCGCCTCGATAACCCGAGTTGCATCCTCCACGTCGCCACCACGTAGCCTCGTCTATTTACTTATTTTAATCCTCTGAATTCGATCGAAAGCGTTCACCTCGGGGGAGTGCGCTGGCATAATTACAGCGTTTACGTCGACATTAAAAACTCCCCGGCTCGCGTCTTTCAATCAGGCGAGCCAGCAAACCTCGGAGCACAGTCGTAGGAGGTCGGGACTCACGCACCTAGTACAGACAACCCCCGTGGCTCGCTGAAATATCGCGCTGACGCTGGTTCATTTCGATATTCCTGGCCCTGGGGCCCCGATGAGGAGAACTTCTCGGGAGATCCGTACGAAGGCGGCAAGGGGAGGAGGAGGAGGAGGTGGAAGAGGAAGAGGAGGGGGGAGGGCCAAGGGAGAGACCTCTCGTTTTATTACATCGCATCGGTAAGGGGCGAGGCCGATGCGCAATTGTTTATGCTCGTGTCCCGCCCTATCGGACGCATCGGACACACTCGAATATCTACCACGTATACGCGACGAGGCGAGGCGTGCTAGTGGAGACGTCGTCATACACGCTACGTCGTACCCTCTTCTTCAACCCTTGCTCCTCCCCCCCCCCATCTCCTCCCTCTCCTCTTCCTCCTCTCGCTCCTCCACTTTGTTTCTTCGTTCGGGCTAAGATTATTAATGGCCAGGCCGGGGCCCGGTATACCAAAGTCTCGGTCCCGTGACAATGACAAAGTTCGCACCTCGGGCCCACCCCTTCTCTCCATCCCCTTCGATGTGGAACGAGGCGAGTTCGTGCTTGGATATGTCTTAAGTTAACGCCCAATGAGGAGAGCGAAATTACCCGAAAGCCCGATGAAAAACTCGAGGATCGACCGGAGTTCTTGGCGCGGATCGTACCTCGGCCAAGAATGTTTTCTTGCCGCGCTCGTTGAAGATCGGCCGTGCTTTCGGGATTTTACACGTGGTTCGATTAAGACCGCTTTGATAAGTATGCGCTGGCGCGAGATTCTTTTAAACTTTCTCTTTATTTTGTTACGCTTCGTTACTTTACTTTATACGTTATTAGATGTTAAATATTATCTTTTCATGATTTTTACGACCGTTCGTTAAGTGTATTAATACAAGGTATGAGTGGAAAGGGATTATAATATCGATACAATTATGTAATCTAATTTTCTAAGTATCCTGATTTCGAGAAGTGTATTCATAAAATTGGCTACAATGTGCTCTACTCGTAATTTGTACAAATAATCTCGTTCACGGAAATCCTATAAACGTATCGCTCCAAGTTGCTATCCCACGTTTCTTCAAATATATCTTTCGTGTCTTCAAATTCTTTTCTTTTAAAATGCACATTTATATCAAAAGATTTATATCGAAAGATACAACATTCGGATATTATTCGGGTACATTAAAACGTGTGAAAAGTCAGTGTAAAGTGCTCCTCGTAATATTGTGCTGCGAGATGATTGTAACAAGGCACACCATCAAAAGCTGCGTTTCGTCGATTGCCCGCTGATTCCAGCAGAAATGTAGATCGCACTTCGATTCGCTGTAAGTTATTCCATAGGACGGGTGTACAGGTGCTGGGCGAAATTAAGCGTATCGTCGAGGAGATGAGGAATCAGACCGAAGATCGTAAAGATCAACGGCTGGCTCGGTAATGATAATTAATACAACGATCGGGGATCGCGGTGGGCTGAGAACGTGAGGAGAGAAGGTGAAAAGGTAGTAAGAGGTGGTCGCGAGACGGACGAGTAAATGGTGGAAGGGAGAAGGTCGAGGAGGAACATGAACGTAGCCAAAGGGGTCCAAAGCTTCCCCTGAAAAAGATATTTCACAACAAAATTTAATCAAAATTCCAGCATAAGTACTTCTAATTCTGCACAATAGAACAGTGTATTTAGTTTTGCTCCTTATTACGATAAATAAAATATTTACAAAAAAAGGGAAAAGTAAAATGTATCATTACCGTAGTTATTAAACGAACCAATATCTATGTACTTTCCGTATAATTACATTAAATACAGTGATAATTACCATAAAACGTGATAAAAGCAGTACGCGCTCTGTTAACACTGAACCTATCGAAGCGGTCAAAATGATCGATCGGTCGTTTCTTAGAAAAATCACTGTACTTCGTGAGGGGACATTTTTTGAGATTTTCCATAATTCTACCGCAAAGTATGAATCCTTCTATCGATCTATCGACGTTTCCTCTTAGTACTTTTTTTCTTTAGGGATATATGTGTTACATATAAATATGCCAGAAAATAACCAGTGGGTTTAGCGTTAATACTACGTATACATTTAAGAAAATACTGCAGTTAGCAAGGAAAAAGTAATGTACACACGGCCTCGGGCGCTTTTCGTCGGTTGGTAAAAAGTATAAAACGTAGAATCACTCTCGAAATCGAAGTCTTGGCTACGTCCATGGGTGGAAGGTGTACGGAGAACGATAAAATCGCACGAGCGAGACGGTGCCGTGGCTATCTGGCCATTTGGCCGGCGCCGTGTACGGCATCGGACCTCTCCCTTCCGTAATCTCCTTTCTCCATGGTGCCTCTCCTTTCTCCGCGTTCGCCTCGCTTATTTTCCCTCCCTTTCTTCGCGCTGGAGCCGAACCACGGCGCGAAAGAAAATTAATACTCGCCGAGTGCCGCGCCATAAAGCTTCCCTGCGACGCGGTAATTATGTGGGGCCGCGTATTATGCGCCCTCGCCCCGCAACGCCGTGCGATACCTCATACCGCGCCCGCCGTGCTTTACGAGCCTCTGCTTGTAATAACAAAGCACCGCGGCACGATGACAGGTCAAAAACATCCGTGGAAACGACCCAGAGCCCTCCCCCTTTCCGCGCGATCGAAGCATCCCCGCGATCTTTGTTTTTCACCCCTTTGTTGGCGATTATGGCGAATGTCTCTTTTTTTGCTTTTTTTATTATTAAGAAAAAGAGAGAAAAGGTGGCTTTATTTGAGGAAAGAGGAAAGCAATTAGAAGAGATCGGTTTCTTGTGTCGGCGTAGAAGGAGCCTCATTGATCGATGACGTTTAGTTACTATAGTTGGGAACCTTATTAAATGGGATGTATTAAGGCGCTATAAACGAATCATTTTGATAACTCGCGTATGCGGTCTTAGAGGGCAATCACTTTCAAAATACTTAATGATTTCTCCATCTGGTTATAATGGAGTAAATTTCCAGTCGTCAGAATGACCAAGCGTGTGAGAAAGGCAATCATTTTTGGCCGCTTGGCGCGTGGTTTAATGATTGATGCTGATTAAAATTTGGAATAACTAAAAATTAGATAAATACAAAAACTTAGTTGGCGAATTAAGCCATATCCTGATAAAAAGTAAAAATGGAAAAAATCTTTAATAATCATCTTTTTGTTCAATAAGACCATCACCATCTTTATCAAGTCATCCAGTCGATTAATACATGCACATCGACGTATTGGCACCTTTAAAAATTCTTCGCACGAGCATGCTCAATATTTCCGAAACTCCTCAAAATAACGCAAAAAATTACACTCTTTTAGGTTATAATTAACGCCTGTTAAATCTCCTTCAAACTGCGCTTGTTAGGTAAAAACACGAGAGAAATAAACGGAAGACAAAGGCCGGCCGAGAATTCGTTAGGAAAGATCGCGTCGTCTAATAATACCTAATTTCTACCTTAGCGGAATGCAGTCGCTTCCGAAATAACGATAAGGAGGTGAAAAGTATCGTCGATTCGAAAGATAATCCGTGGCCAGCGCTTGCGCGCTATGCCTAATCACTCCGGACAAATTTCCTTCCTCGACATAGATGGATCACCGCAGATCTCCGTTAACGAGACAATGGCTTTCCAGGTGCTCAGATAATGTTCCGTATGTTAATGAACAGGTATGAATCTCGTTACGGCACATGCCTGCACCGATATAAACGATAATGAATCCGGGCAGCGTGGATCCCTCAATTTGTTAAAGCGCATGAAGACGTTAAAGCAATCGAAATTCGTCGCGTACGCTCATTCGGTGAAATATTCTCATGAAATATTAAAATGCAAAACAATTAACGAGCCGTTGGGTATTCTGATTGCGACACGCTTACGCCCAGCGCATTTTATCCTACGGCCTCTGCGGTTCCTCGGAGAAAATGAGACGTCACCGGCCACTTGCGATTGCGTATAACGAATTTCACTTACTTGAAATTCAAACGTTTCTTGCCAATTAAACTTTTTTTCGATCTCGGCCGGGTAATAACATTTCCTGAATATTCAACGACGTTACGCCCTGAGGGACAGCGGTGCCGAACAGTAGTATCTTTATTACATCCCCATTGCGGAACATGGATGCGGTAAAACTTCGTGTCTCTCATTAACTCGTGTACCAAAGTGGAATAATCTTACGCGTTTCCTTTCTTAAAAAATATTTTGGGTTCTTCATGCTGAGTATTAAAGCAGTATATCAATTTTGATTGCTCAACTGGACGATTAGTAGTATGCGTAGAAAAGATGTTCAGATCCAAAAGCTTTTTCCATAGCGTCATCCATCGCTATCCTAGAACAACGGTACAGTGTTCTGACATGTGTAGATATACTAGAAATATCTATAAAAGAAACTGGAGAAAAAGAAGGAAAACAAAGACGTCTATTTAATGATTCTTGTATCACGATAAAATAATAAAAACTCTTCGAAAATACATCATCAAAAGTTTAGAACATTCTTTTTACGTTCTAAATACAAGGTATAATCGGTATCGAGCCACTTATCGCACGCATTAAGTCGATTCTCCATCTGGCCTTTTGAAGGTAGAGTTTAGTCGACGAAAATCGACATCGTGTGTGGAAATTAAATACTTTTAGCCACGATTATGTGGTCCAACAAATAAATTAAGAAAATTATGAATTAATTGAATATTAAGGGAAAATTAATAAGGTGGTGAAAAACCGAGTATGGGACAAGGTGTAGAAAAAACTCAAACCATTGAGTAACTGCACCCGGACTCGATTAACACACAATCGTGACCAAAGGTATTTAATTTCCACGCACGATGTCGATTTTTGTCCACTGAACTCCACGTATATATTTTAATTGTAACTCCAAAAGACCAGATGGAGAATTGACTAAATGTGTGCGAAAAGCTGCTCAGTACCGACCCTACCTTGTGTTTAGTATCTCAGAAATCAGCGAGTAAATGAGTTTAGGAGTTCCCAGCTAAGACATATTTTTTTTCATTACAAACTCGTAATTTTGGCAGCTTACGTCGCTTTAGTGCCAACGTGACCCACCGTGACGATTGTGTAAGGTACTTTTCAACGTGCACTCGATCAGCGCGACTGCCTTGCGACGCGCTCAGTCGGCTGGGACAATTAATCGTTTCATTAGCCGATCGACGTTCGAAACCGCAACGAAAGTGGCCTTCCGCGTGGCTAGCGAAACTCGGTTAATCGGCCAACTGGAGCGTTAAAAATCAACTTAACCGGTTCAGTCGGTTAACCGGTTAACCGCGCGGCACCTGCGCCTATCCTTCGTCATATAGGTGAACGAGCGGAGGGACACCGTCCTGGCCGCGGAAGAAATGCAAGCAACCTTTCGTCCCGCAATTTGCTCGCGCCGTTCCCGACTATTCCCTAAGCCACTTTGCATTTATATGAGCGCGTCCCTTCCTCCGTTTATTGCGCTGCTTTCGCGCACGAGACGTGGCCGTGCATGCGTTTATCCCCTGGTGGAGGAAAAGGAGAAAATGAAGGAGATAGCCGCTGACAAGAGTAACCTCGCCCATGCGCCTCGCCGATTTTGATGAAATTGTACAGACTAATGGGCCTGTACGTGGAACAAACGTGATCTTTATTGTGGCCTCGTATATCAAATTGGTTATCGGAGAAGTAAGTGTAGTGCTATGAAGAGATCGTCTATCTATGTACGAGGGTCGACCAATAAGTATCCGTGTTTGAAAACAGGTTGCGTTGCTGAGGGAAGTTGGCATTACCGGTGTGTACTGCCAACCGTCAAGCGACATTACACAAAAATTCGGATTGATTCGTAGGTTTGTTTTTATTTGATAGCTATGTTTCTGGGTGAATCTGCTCTGAAGAAGGTAAAGACGGACAGTTATGGCCATGATTTTTTGGGATTCGAAGGGAATCATCCTCGTGGACTTTTTGCAGGAAGGAAAAACGATCACGGGGCAATCCTATACTGAATTACTGAATTTATTCGATGAGATTTTGAAGGAGACATTTGGCTCCATTTGGCTAAGAAAAAAGTTGGAAAGCGTATTTTGAAGAGTTTGACAAATCGTTATTTTTGACGGGGTTAAGAATGTGACAGAAACGTTGGGAAAAGTGTATCGACCTAAAAGGCGATTACGTTAAAAAATAAAAAAAAGTTGTATGAAAAATTTGTGTTTTTATTCCCAACACGGGTACTTATTGATCGCTCTTCGTATACGTGTTTTTCTCATGACTGACTAAACGTCCACGAATATAATTAGAGTTACGCTTTATGTAGATACATATTTATCTGCTGTTCTATTTGAGTTCATTAAAATTGATCAATTTATTTAAGAGGGCTATTGCCGAGGTTCTCTTTGTAAGAGATGCACTATGTGCATAGCATGGACACACGACAGTGGCCATATGCAAGGCCTTACAGCAATTATAAACGACCTTCCGTCCTCGATAGGCTGCGAGAAGGCGAATGAAGAAAAAGCATTCGAACAAAAAACGATAGGACGAGAATGAAGCGGGATCACTCTGGACCCTGGATATAACAAGAAAGGGAAAAATGGTATTGTTTTAAGTCTGCGGAAAGTAAGACAAAAGGAAAATTTTGAATAAAGTAATACAACAAGAAAAAAGGGAGTGGGTATACACGGCCCTTCATACACCGCCAATAGATATAAAATACGAAGGAAAAGAAAACATCTAAAACGGAACAGAAAAAGAATCCAAGTCCGCGTCACATTATTCAAAGAAGCGTAGAACCAGAAGGAAGATAGTCAAAAGAAAAATCAAAAACAATAACAAAAAGATATATTCATAGAGTAAAAACAAACTTAGGAAAAGAAGTTCAAGAAATAAAACAACGGAGAATGGCTAAGAAAGGAACGACGAAGGAGGTGGAAAATCAAGGGACAAGGAGAACCGGAGAAGGGCTCGAGGAAAGGAGCTCGCGGAGTGCATAAGAAACTGCGAGGAATGAGACTAAGGGGAAAGGGATCGAGAGAAAGAGACGTGAAGCGTAGGAGAAAACAGGAAAGAACGAAACAGCGGTCGAGGCGAAGGCGGTAAGCGAGGAAGAAGGGAAGAAGAAGCGGAAGGAATGGTAAAGGTGAAGAAGGATCCAGGCGCGCCGAGAAGAAAGAGAGACCGCGAGGGCCGAGAGTAGATGAATTATGTTAAACGCCTGTTTAAATACATGTACGCCTAGGGATACACACACTGAGAGCAAGTCAAGGAGGCACCGCGCGCCATTCGTCTTCTCGATTTATATTAAATCGCCCCTCGAATGACCCGACAACGCACTGCTCTGCTTGAAGCGCACCAGTTTGCCGTTTCTTCTTTATTCCTTTCTTCCTCCGTGGGGCTGAGGAGCAGGGGGAGGGAGGGGGGGGAGGGACGACATCGAGACGACGAGTGCTTAAGCTCCGTTTCGAATTAAAATATAGACCCTCCTGACGCGTGTTTACCGTGAATCCCGGAGGCCGAGGGAGAAGCGAAGAATATTGCGATGAAGATCCTGCCGGTGGATTATCTCCATTGATCATCCGCGGAGAAAAAAGAACGATAAGGCTATACGCTCGCGCGAAAGTCTTAGAAAGCTTGCATGTTCTGATGAATCTTGATTATATAATGTATTGGGTTGTTCGGAAAGTCATTTCGTTTTGTTTTTCGTTTTTCACCAACCAAAAACTACTGTGTAGAATTAATAGAACTTTTTCACACACAAGCCTTGCAATATCAGCT
>JBCFXI010001728.1:0-42037 GCA_038496175.1 Ampulex compressa
AAATACCGAAAGCATTATTGTCACGCTGAAGCTAACTCACGCGTACGTGACAGCGGCCGATAACCATTGGCGAGCAAAAGTCACGCCTGCGTGACAGCGGCCGGCAAAGTGTTAAGATTGCGCGCATGTGAGAGCGTGCGATTCCGTCATTTCCCATCGTTCGACACATTCCGAGATACTCGTTAAAATTTCGTTCGGCCGAAAAATGCCGAAACGCTCGGTATTGGGCCCTTATACACAGTCGTACGATTCGAAGCCTCGAGGCGAGGCTGTGCACAGGTACATTGGCATCGAATAGAGTCCACGTTCCACCTTAGGGAAATCGCGTTCAAACGTCGATCGTTAAGAAACGTTCGCCCCATTCCGCCTATCTTTATGCACGCTCCTCTTATCCAAAACGAGTAAACTCGCGAGACGTAACGTGTGAGAATATATAAAGGGACAATGGGCGATTTTGGACAAAGCGCGCGAAGGGAAGGTAGTTTACTTTGAAGCGACCATGGGTAATAAAGGGTTAAGGTGTAAAAAACGGAAGAGGACGAGACGGAAGGGAATCGAAGGGAATCCGCACATACCCGGCGTAAGCAAAGGTGTGCGCGTAATCTGGGTGGCATTGGCTCGTCGGTAAGGTTAGGCTCAACGTGGAACGCACGGCGGGGCAAAGGGAGACTTGACAACCACTGCTTTGGAATTCGAGTTCTTTATTTTTATGAGAGCCAACGACGGAAGCCAGCCTCTTTGGAGCCCTTCTCACCTGTTACGTACTACTGGCATTTACGCTGCACCATTTAGCCGCGGTTAAGTCTTCTCTCGCGCGTAAAACACCCTCGATTTGCCTCGACGATGCTGGTAGAAATTCCGCGTTCGGAAACATTCAGCTCGAAACGGCCTAATATTCCAAACGATCTCACTGCCCGAACAAAATGTCCATTGCTAACGGATAACCTCTGTCTTCTTTGCAAAATAATCATCTTAATTAGATTTTCGAAGTCGTCAGGTCTCTTTGGCTCTACCTCTGGGATTTGTTCATCTTGTATATCCCTCCGTTCGAAACTCCTACCGTTCGAACAAGTTTTCCTTTATTACTACTTAGAATAGGCTCTACCTCCTTTCCTTCTTAGGACATACTTTTCCATCGACACTCAACCACGCTTGCCTTAGATCTTGAATCGAAATCGTTGGTCGTTTACGCGATTGCAGAGGTGGGCGCCTTTTATGCCGCTGCGAATACTTAATTAACGATCGTCGCGCAATCCACGTATCACACTTTCGAATCGTTCGTACGAAGTTTCTCGAAGAACCTTGGGAAAGAGGGGTTGTACGATCGAGAGGATAGGAGCAACAGGTGTTATCCTATTGTTGAATGTAAATAACAACCAATTTCCCGCGTACACGACCTGGAATGATCAATGAGCAAAGGTACCGCTTTTGCGCTTTTACGCGAATTGCGCGAACATTCCTTATAATTAATTTGATAACATTATTATTTATTCTTACGAAAACAATTATTTTACAAAAATATCGTACCGCTACTCGTTAAAATGATGTTGCATGGGAGATATCGCGGAGACGATATTTTGGTTTCTGCGTATTAAGAGTGCTAGGGTGAAGCCTACGGCACTGGAAGAACTGTGCATACCCATCGCGAGGAAAGAAAAAGAAGCGTTGATCATTGGTTGGAAAGAAAATCGACGTAACATTAATTTAAGTCGCAGAGAGCATTAATCGCGTGGGTGCTCGCGCCGGGCACGAGCCCTATGAATGGATCTGCCTACACGTGCCGCGCGTTCTTAGTCAACAAACGATTTCCAGCGGCCCTCCAAGGTGCCACTATGGTTTCCTGATCGTCGATCGCGCGTTGCTTGCTCTTCTCGCACGTGGGTGGAAAACGGTGCGCGTGATCAACGATCGTTTCCGTCACCGTATATGGCCATTTCCACGATTTTGCCCGCGGTATCGCGAATCGTCGAACGATCCGTTGCCTTGAGTTTTCTTCTGACCGACTTTCCATATTTTTACTTGTGCACGTGGTATGGAATATCACGAAGAAGGATCATACTAGCCTCTTAAGGTGTTTCTTGCTGCGTGGGGAATGTGTAAAACACATTTGACGTATCTGTGAAAAACATGTGATTTGTGCATCTTATGATGAGCAATTTTGGAAAAGTAGCTCCACGAGATAATCGTGAATTTTCCAAAAAAGAGGTAAAGCGCTTTTGCTCGTTATTCGATATAGAAACCATGATGCACACTGGCGCCTAATTGAATGCGCCAACGAATGCATTCTATTTTCACGTGAACTCGCGGTTCTAAACTTAAACATGCTTGCCGGGCATTAATTTTAGTGGGCTCTCGTCGGCTCTTTGAGCGGCGTGCTTATGTCCACCCGAATGAGGTCGGAAAAGCAACTAGAGGAAGGAGAAATATTTGGGTAACGTAACGTGTCATGCTCTTTCTCGATTGCAGAATGTGTCAAGATGCGATCTCTTCCCTACCTATGCGGCGTTGTCGCGGCGTTACTATGCGCCCTGGCCAGTCCTGTACGAGGTAAGTGCGGCAAGATCGTCGACGTAGATTCGTACGACCATGAATATTTTGTACGCATACTCGCATTGCGTTTTACAGAGCTTCTTTAAAAAGATAATTCTGGTGAATTTTGTCTTAAAAATACTAGACGTACGGTAGACGTAAATCTATATATTTTCATGCATAATCGTAGGTCAGCGGCAAGAGCTAGGCATGTCCTTCACTCGACATCCTCAACCTTTGGACGCACCTTTGGGCGACGATGTAAACTTCGAATGCAGCCTCAATCTCGGAGCGGAACGTTTCGCGTGGCGCCATAGGCCATTGGGGTCGGACAAGTGGTTACCACTTTTTCACGCAGCTAACAGTGGTGGTAAAACCTCCAAGTACGTCGTCAACTTTGACGACGAATCAAAAGCTGGAGATTTTCGCTGCGTCGCTTTTTATGGTAAGGCACGATACTCGTTACGATGCTAAATTCGTTTGCGAGCATAAATTTCACTAGAACTCGAGCCAAGTTATTATTATCTCGCCGTGGCTGAATTCGAATATATACAAGTTGTCGCTGTATCATTATGGAACATACCACACGTCGATTTGATCCAAGTCTCGCCAAATCCTTGTAGAGCAGAATTATAGTAGTAAAATTATTATCATTACCATTTTAGTCGCTACCTCCACTGGCCTCACGTACACTCGATTATCCGCTTTTTTTCACAGGCACCAGTGGCCTAGCATCCGATCCAGCGAGATTAACTCTCGCGACGATACAAAAGTTCTCGGACAAAAACGACGTGATCATCCGGGTTCCAGTCGGAAGTACAGTTCCCGTGACGTGTCCCGTGCCCTATTCCGTCCCCGAGGCCATAGTTCAATTTTACAAGGACGACGGTGCGATTCAAAACCTAAACCTGGTCGGTGGCAAGACCATGATAATCGAAAGCGCAAAGCCTTCAGACTCTGGGGCCTATCACTGCACAGCGAGCAACTACATATCCTCCCAGGCCTTCGCGCAAAACCGTAAAACCATAGTGGTGGTGCACGCGAATACCACCTTGGAAGCCCCGTACTTCGTAAAACAGCCACAGACGGAGTACAAGGTGCTACGCGGTAAGGACGTAATCCTGGAATGCTTCGCGACTGGATATCCCATACCTCGGGTGACGTGGAACAGGCTAGGTAGCCCCATGCCTGGTAAATCGACGAAGAGCCCGATGGGACTGAGGATAATCAACGTCCAACCCTCGGATCGTGGGGAATACGACTGTGTCTGGAGCAACAGCGCCGGACAGGTGAAATCGGTGATCATACTGAAGGTTGCCGAGGCCCCGAAGGTCGTTAAACCGCCGAAAGCGTCGACCTTCTCCGAGGGTGGAGAACTGGAGCTCTCGTGCGCGATAACCGGTCAGCCGCAACCCAGCATCGAGTGGCTGATCAACGGAGAATCGCTGACGTCCAACAGCAATCTCGAGATCAGAGGGCCGACCTTGCTGATATCCGAGGTAGAGAAGAAGCACGCCGGGATCGTGCAGTGCGTGGCGAGCAACGAGTACGGCTCTCACTCCGGATACAACTTGCTGCGCGTCAACCCGAAGCAACACGTTGGCGGTACGACCGAGTCGAGGCCGGATTACGGGATACCGAATTCGAGGCACAAGCACACCAGAGGCGGCGGCAGAAGGCGGAACAAGGAGGGAAAGCGAAAGGGGACCGGTAAATCGACGAGTTTCGTCACTCTCCTTTATCTCGATCCTATCATCCTCCCTCGATCGAACCTTCGACGAAGGATCATTCGCCTTCTCCTCCCTTTCTTTTCTCTTTTACCAATTTCCAGCCGTATTGGTGCCACCGAACGAGCCCAACGTCACCAGGCTGTCGGACGTCTCCGTGATGGTCAGATGGTCCGTGCCGGAGAACACGGGTCTGCCTATCCAATTCTTCAAGGTTCAGTATAGGGAACTCGGGCAAAAGATGAACGGCAAGCAGGCCAAGTGGAACACCGCGAATTCGGAGATACCGAACCACGTGCGATCCTTCGAGGTGACAGACCTGCAGCCGGATCACACTTATCGATTCAGAATCGCCGCCGTCTACTCCAACAACGACAACAAGCTCAGCGAGAATTCCGTGAGGTTTCATCTCAACAGAGACGGCGGCTTCGAGAGCAACAGGATGCCTATACCGCTTTTAACGAATACCGAGGCCCTGGGGCCGCACGAGGTCTTGCTCGTCTGGCAGAATTCCGACAAGAGCGCCAGCATAGATGGTTTCTACGTCTACCACAGGGCCTCCACCTCGGCGGGCGATTACGTGAAGACCACAGTGGAGGGAAAAGATTCGTCCAACATGACCATCTCGCACCTGCAACCCGACACCACCTACGAGTTCAAAGTGCAAAGCTTCTCCGTCGATGCGGCATCGGAGTTCTCGAAGATTCTGCGACAGAAGACGAAGAAGGCGGTTCTGGAGCAGCCGGTTCAGCGCGTCCTTGCCGAGAACAAGCCGAGGCCGAGCGATGGCGAGAGAAACGCGAGCATGTACGCCATTATCGGCGGCGTCCTCGGAGGGTCGACGCTTCTAGGGGGATTGGCGGCAGTGGCGGTCGTCTACAAGAGAACGAAGCACAAGCAAAGTCGAGAGTCTTCCGAGAGCGAAGGTAAACGCGTTATTTATCGGTGAAAGGATCGAAGGCATAACGGCGATACTCTATTGACGAATTATGTCCTGTTCGCACGGGGCATTGCTCAGCGGGGAAGCCAGTGGCGAACGGAAGAGTAATAAATGGCGGAGTGACCGATTCGAAGATCAACATCACCTCGAACCCGCTCGCCGGACTCGATACGTCGGAAGATATAATGCAGCCTAAGGTCGGTATTTCGAAGTAGTGCACCGTCTCTACCGTATTCTGTATTCTTGTTCTGCCGGAGGAAGAGAAATGATCGGTTACAATCTTCGATCGAGATTTAACCTAAGTTTCGACGTATTTGCCGAGCCATTTCGATTCTCCGGAAGTACTTTAACTCGGAAGTACAGCGGGCGAAGGTAAACGCGATTTTAGTCGCGTGCCTACCGACTCTTTATACCTCAACTCAACGCTTTTAAGCTCGATGGACTTTTAATACTCGAAGCCTTTCCTATACTCGCATCGCGCGACCGCAATTGTATTTATCCTTTCTTTAGCCCGTCTCTCGGCTCGAGACTGTGCGATATTAAGGAGACTAGTCTTTTGTAGCTTTAGCATTGGTCGTGTGCTGCCCTTTAAATTCTACGTACTCGCTCTCTGCACTACCATACTCTCTCTGGCGGCGCTTTCCTTTTGTTTTTCCGAACACCACACACCTACCTTACTTACACGCTCTAGATCTGAAAGAAGCGAACGAACACGCATGTTTCTAAACAGAGCGGACAGCAATCGCCAATGGAAATGGCCTCGTTTCTAAACGGGCAAAACAACAACAGCAACAACCATAACAACAGCGACTCAGCTGGAACTGACGTGAATACGTCATGTATCGAACCTCCTCTACTCCAGGGAACACTGCCTAGCGAGCAACCTCTGTGAACGTCCATCGCTATGTACAATTTGCTAACATTATGCAAGATTATCGATTACGATTATCCTTTTCGGGAATCGCACCCTTTCCTTCCTTTGGATATACGCCTTTTAGGCGACTTTAGCCTTACTCCTCCCCATCCCCATCCCTCGCCGGCTCCTACCCTCCACCCCCACACCCCACCCCTTTTAGTGAGATTTTAAAACTTAACTTATAGAGCGTATAGAGTGATGTTTAGCCGTCGCTACGAGTAGACTGTTACGAGGCATTTACAGGGTGTCGCATTGGGTATGCTCAAAGATATCGCGGAATCTACCGGATTTCGTTTCATCCGATTATCCCATTTCACCTATTCACTCTTTGCATATGTATGCGCATATATGTGCATATGTACGAGTTGCAGCGCGGTAGACGGCATTTCTATAGCTCAAAGTAGGATAGGATACTTTGTACCGTCCGGCTATTAAGCGGATATACAAAAAAGTTCTGAATGTACCTGTCGAGTGTTTGTACCTTTCGCGATATAACATATCCGCTTAGTGGTCGGAGAAGAGCGAGCTCAATCGTGATCTTCCAGTTTTTAACGCGGAAAATTAATTGCGAGCTCGGCACTGAATCGTTTTCAGCCATCACTATATTTTACATCGTGTATCTATCTTTTTTTGTCTATACTTCGGGCAGCTTTTACATTTAACTTTGTTTCCTATTTTAAAACGAACGATACTTGTTTTTTTCTTTTTGTACATAATAACTTATAACCACGCAGGGTGGAAACTCGAACACAATTATGTATTGCGCAATGCGGATTGCCATGGACTCTACATCTTATTGTTTTAAGTACGTCGGAAATGTGTTATTAACGCCGTTTTATGTATCGACTGTTTCCAGTCGTGCATTTGCTTTTGTCGATTTATTTAGTCCGACGTGTGCAACTAGACGAATGAAATTATTTATAGAGCGAAGTGATCGTCCAGCCATATACTTTTAACAGTATTTTGTAATGCCGCGTCTCCTGTTATTCGATAACAGTATTTTCCTAGCTTTGATATACGTATAATGCAATTTAGCAGATGCATCGATAATCGATGAAGAATCGTACGATTGAAATCCTAACGATGAAGAACTTGGAAAGGAAAAACTATTATAAATGCCAATATTGTTATGATACGAGAAGCTACACTTGCGTTTGGCACGTTCTGCGTTAGGAAAAAAGACAAAAGTTGTAAATAAGATTTTATAAAGGTTTAATGCGATATAGTTTTACTATCTACACACACACACACACACATGCTCTGTAAACGTAAGCCGGGTTATTTAATATTTCGACTTCGTAAAGTATTGTGAATCCATGACTCGATTAAATACTTAGGAATACAAAAATTGTAAATATTAAGATATCGCAGGAAAGTACACGTGCCTTACATCTTGCCCATAAATATAACATTAGGAATGATTATATACATACGTACATACTTTATATATATATATATATATATAAAATCTGTGTATGTGTGGGTGTGCGTGGGTGTGTTGTGTGACTAGCATTTTATGTACTTAACATTTTTTTTTTTAATAAAACATGTTAAAGTACTTTGACCTGATATAAATGCATTTGCATCGGATAGATACAGTTTTATACGATGATCGAATTTGTCGTTCTTATGGTTGAACGAATAAAGGATTGAAACGCCGGCTTTCTGTAGAGTATCCGAATGAGATACTACTAAGGCCATCTGTTATTCTTACCGATGGCGAGCATGTGCAAGATTCAAACATAACCTATATCAAACATGTGATCGCTATTAACATCGATACCAGTAATGCCACGATGTGGCCAGTAACGCATGCACACTACTTAGTTCTCAGTAACGTATATACTTTACTCAAATATGGGGTACCGTTAGACCCTGGTGACAATTGAAATACGTCAGAAATCAGGGCCCCCTACGCGTATCTACTGTTGCACATAGATACGTCCATGGAAATAACCGCCGTCGAGTTGTGACGTCTCATACGCATGCGCACGAAAGCTCCTACGTGGGAGAAAATCCCACGCTTGGCATCACTGATCGGTACGCGCAAAGGGCTTAGTATAACTATACGTAAACGTAGTTATACGATTATCTCTATGGGTATACAAAAGTAAATAAACATTTATTGAGCACAATACCGTTACGAGGCTACAAAATGACTGACAAAAGTATAAATTCCTTGAAGGATGCTAAGCAAAAGTTCACGCAGTTAATGAAATCGTTAAACAGTTCGGAACAGCAACATTTGATCACATTTATCTTTAAAAAACGGGATCTTATGAGGAAAGATGTAAATGACGATCCAGGTGCGCCATGTGCATAGTTCCTTTTATTTTATCGCTATAAAAGAGCAAGACAGATATTATCGGTGAATAACCGATATTGAATATGCAGATCAAGACGAGTAGGACAGTGACCAAGATGTTAAGGAGGATCCAATGCTTATCTTGGATGAAATCGTGAAGTACATCAAAAAAATCGTTCCATTGGAAGCTGTGCTTCCTTCAGAAAATATTACTACCCCAAAGACTGGCGAGGTATGTCTCGTTATTTATGGTACGCACTGAGAAATACGTATTCTTATTCAAATTTTCTGTGCTCTCACAGTATTCTGACTGTTATCCAACTGTGACAATACACATAGACGGTTTTTTATATACAGACGATCAGATCCAAGACCTAGTGGATGCCGGCAAGGTAAAGCAGCACTATCGCGTAGATTGTGGATCGAAGAATGTGAATCGATATAGTAAGCGGAGGCCAGCTAAAAGTTTTTTGTTTCGATCGCAGACCACATTATGCGTAACGAACATTGTTTTCATTTTAGTTATCATTTTTCATTCTCTGTCCAGAGATGCAGTATTTCACATATTCAATACGTGGATTCCTCCTATGAAAAACAACACTGTGCTGGACGTAGGCTCTAGACTTGGCACAGTTTTGTACGGCGTAAGCAATAATTTTTTCCAAGATTATTAACAATGCTTTTGCATTTTATTATCCGAAAGTGCTTCGTGTATGTAAGCCATCGACTAATCTTTCAGGCATACGTTTTTACGGACGCAAAAAAAATCATCGGGATAGAGACGAACGAGGAATTCTATAAGTTGCAACGCTACATCATTCGGAAGCACAGATTGAACGACCGTGTTGAAGTATTGCATAAGAGAATAGAAGAGCGCACGGAGTTGGTGAAAGAGAGCGACGTAATCGTGATAAATAACGCATTCGAATTTCATCTATCAGAATCGGAACAGAGAATCGTTTGGAATTTTTTGAAGGAAAATATGCGGGAGGGTACATTTCTCGTTACTAGACCTCTGATCCCGGTTACCCGTATAAACTTGAAATTAGACATAGACGTGCAGAAGTGGCTAAGCAATGTGCCGAGGGGAGGTAAGGAGTTTTCTCACATTGAGAACGACGAGCTTTTCGATGTCGAATGCTACATAGTCCGCAAACGTTGAATTTTTCTAATGATCGTTAAATAAAATGTAGTTCCAATGCCGAAGAAACGGTTGGCGCGCGTAGTCAAGAGGATGAAATTTTTCTCAACATTTAACATTTTCTCAAATATCGCTTCGTGCCTGCGCAATACACGCGTCCAAATTGGCGCGTTACTCGTAGTCCGAGAAGCGAAGAACGATCGGGGAAAATACATTTCCCCCATATGCGAACTGTACTGTTCGCGCTTCGTAACAAATCGGCAATGTAGAAAACGCAGTTCTATCGCGCGATAATGTGGCCCGTCGACAAGATAACCGGTGTATTTTTTTTATTCGGCTCAACGTATTCTCTCATTTAATCGAGACACTTTCCTCAAAGTATATCGTAATTAACACGAGATGGTTAATCAAGTGGTTTGAAACGATAAGAATTCGTGTTTCTAGCCAACCGTGATACACGAGTAACCAGCGCGAGTGATCGGTGAAGAAAAGGTACGGGCAATCGCAAAGAAAACTCGAAGTACCTCATGACCGAGATGAAAATCTAAGGATGTCGAAGCACCTTATGTTTCATTCCAATCACAATACTCGGTTTCCTCCGAAGCGGGAAGGTTTCTCTTCTAAGCGAACCGATCGCCATGTAATCGATCCCCTCCTTTGTCACGAGAACCGGAGTATAGATAGTCCCGGGCGAGTGGTCAAGTTCAAATCTCGAGTTCAGTCTGCCGTCGCTTGCGATTCATGTACAATCATCGCAGAGTTTAACACCTTGGATCGTCACGAATCCAAAAACACGACGGTCTCACGATCGACGATCGAACATACGTACGCCGATCCATAGGAGGAACGAGGTGTAATCGCAGTAATCCTAGTGATCGCGCAGTAATCCAGCGACCATTGCTATCGCACGGCCGAATTCTTCGAATCCGTTGCTTACGTTTAGCAAGTTTAGGAAATCGACGCGCGACTCGCTTGCCAGCGATCGTCGATGATCGTTTCATCGTTCAAGAGTAAAATGCGGAGGACGCCGTTGAAATGGAAAGGTAAGGAAGCATTCGTCGAACGTGAGAACCATGCAAATTTGGTGCTTCGACGATAATCGTGATTCCCATCTTTGGCGACGAATAACGTAACGAGCGTTATAGGAAGCGAATCGAATGACCGAGTAAGTGAAATACAGAAACGATAACGGGGATGATCGTATCAGCCTTGATACGTCTAGATTTTTTTTCTTAGCCGCTTTTGGGGAACTTGCTTCGCGCTACTTCTTTTTACCGCTCATCCCTTGGTCCTTTGTCTTTTCAAGTGAAAACCGAGAAAGTAGCTATTTCGGCCCTTCGAGAAGTTCGATTCTCCGCGCGTTCCGGGAAAATTTCACGAACGGAACGATTGGCGGGACTTACGTTCGATGAACGATACCTTTCCATTCGTGTCCGCCTACACTTTTTTGGCGCACGATCCGCGATACCGTCCCTCGCTATCCAGTTCCTCGTATTTAGAGTGACAAAGAGAAGAGAATTATTTTGGAGCTATCGAGGAATTCCAGAGAAATTTTTCAGTGTAATTCAGTACCGCCCGATAAGTCGTTTCTTATCCTATCCGGTAAGCGCGCGAGTCATTGGCCTTGGGTCGACATTGACCCAATTTTGTCATAAATACGAGCCTGGCCTAACTAGCCTTTCTCGCGGCGGCTCGTCTTCCGCGAGCGAGCAAAAGATCGAGAGGGACTGGCCGGCTTCGAAATTAAGGGCGAGCCCTGAGAGTCCGCCGAAAGTGGCATCGATAATCTCGCCGGCTCGATATTGGCAGAGCGCTGCGGGCTTTCCAGTTAAAATAAAAGGCGCACGTCCGGTGGATACCACCGCGTATTTCACAATATACCGCCCGATAATGATGCGCGTGATTACGGATTCTCGCGTATCTCCCAGCGCTTTCACGATCCGTCCTCGGATTACTCGGTTCTAAAACATGCTCGCCGATATATTTTACCGACGCATCCTGGCAAGCTTCAAAAGGATGCGCCCTTAAGAGCCATGAAATAAATAAGCGGCCTCTACGAACTTGGATCGCCGGATTATGTTAATAAAGAAGCTGTTTAAACGAGGATTGCGTCATTCCACTATTTCCTGCGTACACAACGATTTATCTAACGCGCGCCTTCTGACTAGCCAAATGCAATATGTTCGGTATCTTTGACCGACAAATCGTTAAGTATATAGGAGAGCTATAAAAAAAAGATGTTCGGTACTCGTTGCTGGAAGAAGCCGTCGTCGATCGAGCTCCCGTTTTATCGCCAGCGTTTTCTTTTTTCCCTTTAGGAAGACGATCGACCCAATCGACGAGGCCCCCCTCGTCGGTCGACGGCGCCTTCTGAACATATTCGTAACAGAAACATCAATAACGTATGCCAGAAGCGTCGCGGTTGTTTCACGCGACAAAATTGTTTTACGCTCCTGACGCGTATATATCGAGTCGTACACCCGCCGAATAAGAATGGCCGATCTCGATCGGCACTGCGAATCAAATCTTCGCGATGTCGGATGGTTTTGACTCGTTTCGCATTTTCGACATCGTTCCGGAGGCTCCTGCTTGAATCGCGTCTCTGGTCGACGTAGGCGCTACCGTGAACGGGCCACGAGTTTATCTTTAATGCTTCAACGTGTTACATTAGATCGGTGCAAAAGTACCAAGCCGATTACTCGTATTTTAATGTCACATTGGGCACGAAGTTTTGCACCGAGCCAGTATATACAGTAGGAAAGTAAGCATGGCCCAAAATGTCAACGCGCAGTGTATCGTACGAACCGCGGCGCATTTCCAATTCGTTCCATGGAAAGTACGTGTTTCTAGCTGAAATACTCTTCCTTCGATTCGCTCGGTGGGGGTGTGTGCTGGCTCTTTAAAGATTAAATGCCGTCGCCCACCGATCGATTTTAGTATGCGAATAGTACGAAACCAATCGTGGTGCAAGGTCCTTCTTAATTCCACCTTAGGAGAGTCATTTTGCGTACCACTCGTCGTAGCTATAGGCGAAATTGAGTTTAGGAATCTGACCGATAGACGAACAGCATCGTTAGGAACTTATTTCGAATTCGTCGCGTTGCTTTAAGGCCTTTACATCGGCCCTGAATCATAATGAAAAATTCGAAGACAACGGGTGAAACTGGAATGCGGGATCTTCGCGGTGAAAGGTCGAACCTCTTTCCTACTGCATTACAGAGATCTACGAGGGACATTCGCAAGGGGTTTACGGATAGTCCTGATCAAAGGTCAAATCTATTTCGAATCGAATACGTTATTGCATCGACCTCGCCTCCGGAGAGCATGTCGCCCATTCCGATCTCATTTTCTCTTCGATTCGTCCATTTTTGCGTCTTATGCCAGAATCGTGACGGTGGCCAAAACAAAATTGGCGCGTTCCAGATCTAAAAATATTCTAACCCATCGTTTTTCGGTTATCGAATCGTACGAATAAAAATCAAACGTCAATCTCTCGTTGAGAAGCCCATAATCTATCGTACCGCGATACAAGGATGCGCGCGAGTAATTATCGATCGAAATGGGCAAAGGTAACGTATGGAATGGATAATTATGTAGGATCGCTCGGAGTGGAAAACCCGTAATTCCGTCCCTGCTCGCCGCTTATTTCGGACAATGAAATAGTCGAAGGCCCGGCGCACAGATAGGCTCAAGTGGGCAAGGGGCACTTGAACTGACGAGATAATGGACCGATTGTCGAGATGGAGAAAGACCAAACGCGATGTATACCACGGCGGCGCGGTCGGTGCAGTCGCGATCATTCAATCCCACTTTCTTGTTTCTTTGCCTCCTACTGACGCACTTCTGACGTCAATCGAAGGAGCAAGAAGCAACCCTGGCATACCTTCCCATTCGATCTTTCTCCGCATTTCTTCCACCCGGATATCTTCGCTCCTCGGTGCCTTCATTTTCTCCTCATTGCCGACCGCCCAAGTCAGGGACGAATTCCCAAGAAGACTGGAAATTCCTCTTTATGCCCTCCGGATGAAAGCGTGCGCGCGACGCAGGCTGGAATTGCGCGCGGAAGATCCTAGTTTATGCCCGGTGCTGAAAATCTACCGAATAGATCGTCGGCGTTCCTTTCACCCAGTGTTTTTCAACGTAGGACGTATATCCTGCAGGACGGAAAATTGATAGGACCTGAGCAATTATCCTTCGTGAGCAATTATCGGACGTTATAACTTGTATTTGTGTCGCCTCTAAACGCTCGTAAAAACGCTCAAAATTTGAATCATCGATCGGTACGATATTTCAATAAGATACCGAGATTCTCGATTGTGATTATCATCGAAATTTTCACCGATGCGCGTATATATCGATATTTCTTATTGTTACACCTGAATTGACATCTCCGTAAAATCGGAGATTGTCAGGAGAAGAGGACGCCGAGCCGGTGGGTGTTGAGAGAGAGGGCCGAAAAAGCAACGTCGATTAATAATGCCCGATGTACGCGAATCGCCCCCCTACAGGCCTTTTCTCTATCCGCGATTGATCGATGCTCAGTATCATGGCGATGGGTCTTTCTCCGACCGGCGGTTCTCCAGAAGCGCTCGAATTATTCGGAATCGCTGTCGTTTCGTTCTCCGCGTGGGGTAACTTGTCGGTCTTTAGGGCCTCGATGTTATCGTACCCAGTGAACAACATCTCTACGGTGAGAAAACTCGGAATCTTATTTTAACGACGTGGAAATTTGCATTCTTGGATCGAGAAGGTCAACGTCGAGTCTATATCGAGACTTTTTCCACATAAATCAACCTACAAGTGTCTTTTCGAGGGCAACGACATTCGTCGTGGTCTTTTTCCATCGAATACGATCGAAAGTTATCGCTCTCTTTTGCCTTGACAATGACCCAATTCGGAAGGTCACTCGCTAGAAAGTCGAATTTTTTGAGAATCATGACCGAGGTACGCGTTCTTTACTAAAAATTATTTTCCAAAGCAATTCATTTTTTTCACTCTCACTCTTTTACTCCCTGCTATATTCGTTTACCGACAAGAATTCCTTTTTTCAAAGAAATCAGCTCACCCAAGCGAAATCGTCGCGAATCGGTATAAAAATGTTCGATACAGCTAGACGTATTTTCCTCACCCTCTGTAATTTAAACGATACTCGTTCGCCGCGAAAGTGTGCACTCTAAAACAAATTTGCCGCTCGAAAATGGCAGGTCGTGGCAGGTCAGTGACAAAATACCCGGATAGAGAGTGACGCCTATTCCCATTACGATTTCAGCCACGCTCGCCCGCCGACCAAGCATCCATTCCCTCACGGCTCGTCGAAAGCTAACAGCGAGGTCCGGCCGGGCATCGGGAACGATCAGGAGGAAGCAAGGCTCGCCGGAGAAACCGTTACCAACGGCATCGAAGTAGATAACAAGGCAGCGGCCGCTAACCGGCGAGGAAGAAGGGGCCCATCGAAGGAGGATACCGACGAGGTCAGCGATGACGTCCTCGTCCCTCGCCGCGACGCGAACCATCGTGAAACATCGCGGTCAAAGCCACCGCGCGCTTTTCCCCTACCAGCCTTCCAAGATGGCGGGCTACGAGTACGGCGGTGGTGCGCGGCTGATCTGCGCAGACGCGGTGCGCGTTGCGCTAGCCGCATTTCGAATCGCGAGAGCGGCGTTCTGAGAGGACGATGCGGAAGGTGGGCCCCTTTGAGCCTACGCCGCTTCCTACGTCCTCCACCGTTCGGTTCCGCCGTAGTTAAGAGCTACGCTCTCGAGCATCTGCAGCACCGACCGTCGAGAAGGACCTCGAGGGACGACAGAGGCGGCGCGCCGTTCGGCGCTGTACCGCGAGCCACGAGGAAACGTCGCGTCGGTATCGTGGAGAATCACTACTGCGCGAAACCGGAGGAGAGTCGATCCGGTGGGGCTGGCACCGTTGGTAGTAACGGAGGCGGAGGCGGAGGCGGAGGCGGTGGTGCTCGTGGACTCGCCGGTGGTGGCACGCTATGCGAAATCGTGCGCGGCTTGGAGCGTCTCCTCGGTGAGGAAAGCGCGCGACGCCGCCCCGCGGCGAAGGTAGCGCATGCCAATGGGCTCACCATGAGATCCAAGAGTCCGACGAGGGAGCAAGAGCTGCTAAGAACCTCGGAGGAGGGCCTCGACCCGAGCGAGGCGAACGAACGCTACGACGAGTTCGACACGATTAAGATGCCGGTCGTACGGTCACTGAGCAAGAGTCCGCAGAGCGACGAGGGTATCGAGCCCGACACCGCCGACCGGCGTCGAGCCTCCGTCGCCAGATGCTGGAGCCTCGACTCCGCCGCTGCGAGCGACGACGATGTCTCCTTGCCGGCCCAGCACCAGAAGCGGCACAAGCTGAGAGTTACCAGGTGCTACAGCTCGGATAGTGCGGTGCTGAGCGACGAGGATCAAGCGAAAGGTGAGCGTCGCCGAATTCCAGGCCTGCCACCGACGCGGTGACGGCAGCGAGCCACGGCGGGGGCGGGGGGAGGGGAGGGTGTAGACGCGTTGTGAGTAAACAATCGAGGAGGAGACGCACGATAGTCGAGCAAAGATCGATGCTCTGGATTTTTTGTCGAGAAAGTTCGTCGTTCGGAATTACCTATCGTCGATCTAGATTTTCTTCCAAGTGTACGTATATCGGCTGACGTTAGATACGGTCTTTAGGCCCATAGCCGTGCTTTTGACCCGAAAATACGTATGTTCGGTTCTTTTGAGGGTTTAATGTCTAATTTTGTGTGCTTCCCGAAGAGAAGCCGTTTTGCTTTAGAACGATTTAAAGTAGGCGTTCGGAATTACACAGAATTGTGTAAACGCGCGTGTATATACGGGTAATGAGAATTATGAACCCGTTGGAATATCTTTTTCAGGATGGGATAGTACAAATATGGTAGAAAGCGCGGAGACCGAATCCAACGAAGGAAGGCCAAGGTATTGGAGAACGCCAAGCGTGGTTGTCAGTGATTATTCGGATTATTCTTACCTCGATGAAAAACTTGAAAGAAGCGACCTTGATTTAGAGAAGTATGACGGAACCGGCGGTACTCCCAGTCAAGCCAGTAGCTGTTCCTGCCTGGATTGCGACGAATTACGAGAATCTCTAGACAATCAGCTTCTACGAGTCTGTCGACATCGCCGTCACTCGGATTCCTGCTGCCTCTCCGTGGAATCGTCCAATGCCACCGCTATAAGGTACCGTGCTACGACTACCTCTTACATTCGTTAAGTATTAACCGCCGATAAATCGGTACCGGGGGATTCTTCTCGCCATTGGAAATACCGACCTAAAATTAAGTCGTTAATATTTATCGTATACGACAATATAGGGTACGTTTGTGTATTTAGAAATTTTAATGAGACTGGAAACAGGCGGAACTCCTGTTTAGACTCTGCGGGCCCATACTACTCCAAATTCGATTCTCAGTTTCAACGGTATTCGCAAAACACAGAATTACCGGACAAAGGGAAAATCGAATTTCTGAACATTCCACCGACACGCAAAATTTCCGACTGCTCCACCAATTCAAGCCTCAGCGGGGATGAGTGCGAGCTTACCGAGTTGCAGCGAATAAAACCTCGGGTGAGTTGATATTTATTATCGTATCACGATTTTTTCGCCAAACTACCATCGGACGCGTTCGAAGCAAGGTTTGAAAAACGTAAAGTATGCTCAAAGTATCCCCGATATTTCTTCGTTATCATAGCATCATCGCCAGGCCTAAGATTTTTTTCGAGTTATGCGATATTACGAATCAACTTTGTAGTCCCAAAACCCAGGGCGCATCGATATCTTTTCCTCCGACAATGCATCGTTACGCGTATCGTGATTCGACCCAAGGCTTTACTATTCTTTGGGACTGTAGCAGGACGTGCGTTTCCGGACGCTTTCGAAACACACGCTATTGTGAGACCGAACAAAAAGTTGTACACGCGTATTTCGAGCTCGATCGCGAATGTGGAGGAGCTAAAACCCTCTGGCGACCGTGTAATGCACATTACACGCTCTTGCCGGTCAGTATTTGTTCGGTCTTTCATACACAGCTGTTTTTCTCTCCTCGACGGCCGACCGAAGAATCCTGCGATTTAATTTCCTGCGCGGCATAAAAACACGTCTGTCGAGATAAGTTTCGCGATATTCGTGTATTAGCTCGCCGATCGTAAATCTAGGGGTACCTCGAAATTCCGGAGATTACCGTGCAGGGGGCCGTTTTTAAGCGTCATGAAAAAAAAGAATGGAAATCACGCTGTAAAACCAAACGGGTTGCCTTTTGAACTTGATTCAAGATTTTTTTATTCCTAATGCAAAATAAACAAAGGAGAGCGCGGCGCCTGACGCAATACAGATATATACAAGCGCGCGCACACGCACGCTGCGTGGATACTTAAATAAAGTACGACAAAAGTTCCCGTAATTCGCCTTACGCAACTTCACGGTTTATGCTCCACAAAACGAACAAACGCAGCGCTTATTCGACGAATAAGTAATTCAACCGTGCCTCCTCGGGGATACTTAATGGAACGCCGACGTTTATTGGAGCAAACATTCCACCGCGCGAAGCCCGCTTCTCGGTCCTAATATTAAGAATTGACTTTTGAGAGGCGGTCTCGCTTTACGGGGGGAGCCTTATCGGCTATCGCCCTCGTCCAACACGATGCAATTGGCCCAGGACGATATATCTATATCTATAAGGAGCGTCGTCGCAATTGTAGCAACGGATATCCAACTTTCTACCTATGACAGCCCGTGGGATCTGTTATGCATGCATCTCCTTTATATACGAAGGCGCGTACGTGCCTTTATCTACATATTCGTTTAACATGCGGGCCAACGTGTTTATTAAACCGTTCAGCACGTGTAATCGCACTACGTATTTCGCCTGTACGTTGATCGGGTACATCGATACCACGCTTTACCGCCACTCCTCGCACGGCTCTTTACTCTGCCAACTTCTTCAAATTATAGCCCAGATTCAATTTATGACTCGACGTCATTTCATATATGGCTAACGAAAAATTGCTTTCGGGGATATGTTTTTTGTTTCAACGTTTAACACGATTTGCGTAGATATACTTGGATTTAAGCGATTCGTTATACGTCGTTACCCTGTCAGTTATCTGTAAACATTTTGCGCGCCATGCTACGCTGACGTTGACACTTTTTATTTCAAATTTGAGTACTCGTCGTACAATTCTTATCGACGAAAGGCGGTGATTTATTGACCAGAGATAAAAATCGATGCGAGCCTGTCCTTACGAGTTGGAGGAAAAAAAAAAGAAGTAACGCTAGGGCTGTGACGATTTTACGACCGAGCCAACGTCATCTTTATCGAGCATTGCGTGCCTACGCCAGTCGTCAAAGTTATCTCGTATATGCATAACAATGTTGATTTCGAAGATCCACGAGACAGGGGGAATATATGCTCGTACAAAAATAAAATAATATGCGATGGTACCGAGATCTTATTCGGTGATATTAAAAAGAAGCATTTTTAGCGTGGACGTACGCGTACACACGAAACGCGCATCGATGCGTAAATTATCAGAGAATAATTTTTAATGCGATCACGATGCCACGTGCGTTTTCGATCACCATCGTTACCACCGCCGCGGTTTCACTCCCTGGAATTTCTCGAGCGTATTCGCACACGCGACGTACACTTTCACGATAAACACGGCGTACTATCGCTTTCATATTCCGTCGTTCTTCGAGGTAGCTAAGGCCGACAAACGTCGCCGTAGATCCGTTCATCGCTTTTCACGCAAAGCCGTTGTACCGCTACTTGCCCTCCGATAGATGGACGAATCGTCCGATGCCGTTGACGAACGGTAGGATAAGATACAAATTCTTACGATCGAGCAATACTCATCGGAAAATTAATATCGAGACACGAATTTGTTCCTTTCGAAACGTAATCAATTTCAAGCAAGTCTTACCGATATAGGATTAACTCGCACGCTCGATTAAAATACTCGTACAGCTCTATTGGAGAACGACTGGACTGGTCGAAAGATGGAAAGGATAGCTGCTCGGTCGTGAAATGATATTTTCAAGAGTTTCCTCTTCCGCGGATCAGCGCGTCCTTTGAGCAGGGGCGTCCGTTCCTCTGAAGGGCCGAGCTCGTAATCGCGTTGACCGAGAAACGCTCGATCGTTCCGTGGCCGGAGGGCTCTGGAAGGGGCGAAAGAGGGGCGCAAGACGCAGGAGCGAGCACCGGTGGTCATTGCTTTCCAGCATACCCGCGGCCTCCTCTTATATATACACAGCGAGCCTCACTGTCATTGTCAGTCTGCTGTACCGCGCGGTTTCATCCGCGAGATTCAAACCTCTCACCGCACCGAGTGCCACTTTTGATCCAAAGTTTTCCTCCTGGTCACGCGGACTGCGGAGTATCGTTTCATCGGTCGATGCGTCTCATCGCGCCAGTGGAACGTTGCTTTTATCTCGTTCGCCTTCCACACCCGCCGCTCGGCTCGTTTCACTCGAATCCTAATGGCTCGAGGGGCCGATTAGGACACGATTAGGGCACGGGATGCAATGTGCACGTACCGCGTGGAAAAGGATTTATCGGTGATCGGTGGAGTTGGAGGATGGATCTTTTAGTGCCTCTCCGCGATACGTCCTCGTAACGCACTTTCGTACATCCATCGTTTTATAGTGGGTCTCGGGACCATCGGGAAAGGTGTAAACGTCGTTGATAAGTGGAATGCAAAAACGAGGATTTTAGTGTATCTACGCAGTACATTGGTGTAACTCTAGAGTTTCCTGCGATCAATTGGATTGGGATTTACTCCTTTACGGTAGCCTTTGAACGCTATCGAATCTATGTATTTCGTGGAACGTTATTTGCCGGAATCGGTGGGTTTTGAGCGAGGATTCTTTAATGCCGAGGACCCATTGCTTTTGTGCGGATTATAAATTTCGTGGGTAACGGTGTACGTGACGCGTGGAAAATTCTTCATCGCCGGTGGGTGGGATTCGAAGTCTGACTTTCCGGATGGAAGTCACGAGTCTCCGTCCGTGCATCGCTGTAGTTTCTCACGCGAGCATTAAGTCGCTTACGTATAGCTTTAGCCGTGATTACGCTAAACCTTCCGCTCCGTTCGAGATTGTTATCCTCGTAGTGGCCAAAACGATACCGTCTCGTAGAACCGTCGCCGATATATCATCGGGAAGAACTTTAGCGCGATATCCACGACAACCTATCGGTTTCTTGCGACGAACGTTTCTTTATCCTTAGCGGAATTCAAATTGTTATACCCCCCGCCATCTCTAGCCTTTGCGTTCTACCTTTAGTCACAGATTTGTATAGTAGCGGCATTTTGACAAAGCAGTACTATACTGTACGATACCGAGTAACGTCGTAATTTTGCAAAGGAGTATCGTCGTTGGCAACCGATAAAAACAGCGCCGAGTAAAAGTAGCCTTCGTACGAAAATACCATTTACCGTGCCATTAGACGCTCGAGGCTCATCGTCTTGGATTGCACGAAAGGCGATCCACTTGAAGAGCGAAGAGTAATTCGCTCGTCTAGAATCTTAGGTGCCAGCGGCGATCGTTCGAACGCATCTCAAAGCGACGAGTCTCTTCGCGGACGATACGTTCCCCGAAAATGGTCGCGCGTTGTGCGGAGTTGAAGCGAGAAAGAAGGACCGATGGCGGAAAGGATCGAACGGTCGGCTCCGATTTCTGCTACGGCGAGGAAAATCGTAGCGGTAAGGGGTTAATCGGGCAAGGCGCAGGGGCACGTGGCCTCGCGTACGATTTCCTTTTTCATCGAACCATCTCGAAACGGGCGTACTCGCCCTCCCTCCGGTTTCTACTCGCGAAGCGTACCGAGAGCACGTAGTTGACCTTTCCTGCGGGCGAAAGTAAAGGCGCGACCGTACAAGAGCACCGTATCGGCCGACGAGTGCGCGTACGTACGATTCTTCTCGAGGAACCACGTCACCGGCCGTCGTGGCAAATTTTCGACCGTAAAATTATTCGACGCGCAGAGAGAGAGTCTCTCGATTCGATCGATTCGAAGCTCGCCCTCTGCCGATCGATCGATCGTCCGAGTATCCTTCGAATTTCCTCCTCTCGGTCTTGGGAAAAATCGATGGATCGACCGATGCTCCCTCGAACGCGACTTCCTTATTTCTTACGCCAAAATCATCATTTTTTTCCTATCATTTCGGTTACATCGATGTCGATATCGGGCAGCGATAGTCGGGGAGCGAACGACCAACGTTTTCGCGAAAGCAACGCGATGGAAGTACGGCGCTCGATGCGAATTATTCGACTCGAATATAGCTCGTGACGCAACTCGAATTCTCCTGGGGTATACCGTGAGTATTTCGATCTCTCTCCGGCAGAAACCATGGAGATACTCTCGAGAGGCCCTCGATCTCTTACGCGGGCAGTTTCGTTCGACTCGAGACGCGTCGAAGGTCCACGAGGCCGTTCCTTCTCTTTCGAGCATGGAAGCTCGTGATCGCTGTTCAATCCGCGGATCGTTTTATTTCTCCGAGTGACGAGAAAACGTACCGGTTAACGCTTTTATCGGGTAAAACGCGTGGTATTGTCGCGCGAACACGAGTATATACCGGTACGATCGAGAGTACGTTACCTCGCGATCGATCTCGCGTCTTCCCCCTTGACACCTTCACCGCCCGATCCTTGCGTTTGCTCATTCTTCCCTCGTGTCTTTCCTCGTGGTCGGTTAACTCTGCGCGCTCGATAATCGTTTCCTCGTATTATTCTCCGTAGCCAGCTCGCTCTGTGCCGTTCCTTATTTCTCGATCGTCTCCTTCATTTTTTAACCGCTCTTCTCGGTGTACGTCTTCCTAATACAAAGGCGGATTTTGTTAACCCGATTGCAATGAAATTTCCGGAGAGTATGGATCGCGGTCTGGTCGCACTGGACGGCGCACCCTAAGGGCGGCCGGTCTATCGTCTACGAAATTCGGATAGTGCGGATATAAGGAAACGAGATGGAAGTAAGGTGGACGAGGTCGGAACATCGTATTTACACGTACGCGCGTATCGATGATAACGGGCGCATAATCAAATCGTCGATTCGATCGGCGATTATGTAACGAACTTAATCGGAATCCGATATAACGTAATCGGACACCTTTTGCTTCTCGAAACTCTTTGATCGCGCTCCTCGAATGATCCACAATCGCCGTCCGCTAATCCTCGCGCAATCGCGACGGCTCACCCGCGGAAACTCCAAACCGTCTCTACACAAGTCGATCGACACAAATTATCGATTTACGAAGATCGCGATGGGACGACGGAAGTGCACGTTTCTATGAGTACACGAATGTGTATGTTTACGCGTGTACATAAATACACGGATGTACGGGACGTCCGGTGTTTCGATTGCCAAACATTATCGGTACATTCTGAAACGCCGAAGAAGAGTTTTTCCTCTATTACCGGGACGCGCGGAACGTACCGATGGTTTTCGACGATACAAACCCGAGGTGGTCTGGGGTACACGTACGACACACACGTACGACACACACATGCGTACGCGATAGACGCGCAGGCACTTTTTTTTTAAACTGACATAGACGCGGACAATTAGTTACTCTATATGTAATATATCTGACAGATCGTCGAGCGATACGTGCGCGAGTAGCAGCAGGAAACGCTCAATTCGGGTCAGTGGAGCAAAACCGTGCAACCGGACTTGGTCGACGACGTTTATCCACGGGTCTTCGATGTCCTCGTCTATTCTCCTTCAAGGACGACCTAACAGCGTAACGCGCGTTCGATCGACGATAACGTGGCGACGTGCGCCGATGTCTTTCCCGTATTTCGCGCATACCTCGCGTTCCTCCCGCGCCACGGAGAAAAACGAATAACGGCTCGTAAAGACCGTATCGCGTGCCGTGCCGTACCGTTGAGTAAGCCGACCCTTTGCACTCCGTGGGCTCCGATACGGGGACGCTCGTACCGGACCTAGGATTTATAGGATATCCGACCGGCTAAGAATCAGCGAGGAATCTTGCGGGATGCGCGAGATGGCGCGCGACCTCGCGATCCCTTTGCGATTCTTGAATTTGACGAGAAATTTGGACTCGTCGATGCAGCGAGTCCATAAACCTTCGTCTTCTCTTCCGTTCGTGGTAGTCAGAGTCGTGCGTCTTTAGTCTCTTCGCCGGAGCAAAGTTTGGCCGAAAATCGAGGATACGACACTATCGACGGTAACGCGCGAAAATGGGACTGTGAAAAATCGAAACATGCGCGCGCTCCACGAAGAATCCGAGAGAAACATAGAAGGAGGGTAAATAGACGTACTCGAGCGCTGGATACACCGCAACGTTCCGGGTGAAGTTCCTCGAAAGTGCATGGCCTTAAGTCCGGGCGGATCGTACTCGGGAAGAAGGTGCTCGGGAATAACAATAATAATCGTCGGAGCCGATCGTCGCGATCGAGAGGAGCTCGAAGATGGAGAAGGAGAAGAAAGGCGGCAGCTCGAGATACGGGAAGGCGCTATCTCCAACGGCGGCGACGTCGCCGACGTTGAATCTGATGGAGCAACTGCTGCTGGCGAAGATGGAGCGGCAGACGTTGGAGGAACGGGCGGACGAGGCCGACGGCACATCCGGTGGAACCGTGGGAACCCCGGGTAACGCCAGGAGGAGCCTCTCATTGAGGAGAACCGATTCCATGGACAGCCAGACGAGCGCCAGCACCTACAATTCTCTCCTCTCCACCGACTCGACGGCCTCCTCCACCAGCGGCCGATACTGCAAGTGCGACGATTGTTTACTCGGTATCGTCGACAAATATCAACGGAGCCCGCCGACGATCGGACGGAAGAAGGTAAATCTTGACGGAGGGACGAGATCCGAATCTCGCTCGAATGAAAAAGAGAAAAGAAGGAGGCCAGGCCTCGCCTACGACTCTCGTCGATCTTCATCCGGTCGACGCGATCGTTCTTCGATTCCCCGCGAATCCATCGGCAGTGCTCTTTCCGAGCCATTTTCGTTACTTTTCGCTCCGATAAATACCTCGTATTTGACTGGGAAGAAGGGTCCACGAGGAGTCGACGTGTCCGATTCGAAATTTCATCGAAATCGCCGAGGGTCGTGGTCGAAGTGCTCCCTGTCGGAGCATAGAGACTCATCGCTAGGGCTCCGTCCGCTCTCTCGCCATGTCCGAGTATACTCCGGACATCCACGAGAGGAAAAGGCGGTAAAGCGAATAGATCCGTCGTTGGTTTGGTCGGCATACCGGAAGGAAGGAAGCGATGGGCGCTCTTCGAAAATGCATCCTCCCGAACGGCCAGAATTGTCACGCGAGGAATGACGGCCGATCGAGTGGCGGGAATGTTCGTAACTTTTCTCGCGGAGACTTCCGTCTCCGTCGATCGATCCGTCTTTCGACATTGGCACCTCGACACCGCCGGCCGGAGTATCGGGTGGAAATACCGCCTCTAAAGCGCCAGGCTCACATTCCTTTTGCATCGAAAGGAATGACGAAAGAAATCGGCGGGTCGCGGGCTCTGCGCGATAGGTTTCATTTTCATTTCGCAACCACGAGACAGTTCTCGATGGTATGTAATTAAATGTACGCTCGTCGACGACTCGATGATGGATTAGAAAAGCATTACGGCCGAATTGCTCAACCGGCCGGGGCCTAATTTCACTCGCGGATCGCTAACCGCTCGAATCTCGCGAGTCTCGAAAGTTGAGCTATCCTATCTTCAAATTCCCAACTCCACATTCTTCGGTTTGTACGTTTTGTATCGAACAAACGGACGCTTTGACCGACGATAACGCCAATGATAATGTACCAATAACGGAGCTTCGTATTTATATCGCCTCGAGGACCCCGCGAGTGCTCGACTCGGCCACCGTCCAACTTACAGAAATTCTTTATCCCCGTTTCTTCGCTTCTAGGAAAAGGCGATATTGCGCGATTCCAAGACTCGTAGGGCTCTCCGATAAAACTATTCGCGGGCTCAATTACCGGCCGTTCTATTTTAACTCGGAGTTTATTGCCTAATTGGTCTGCGTCCAATTAGCGCTCGTTCTGGTTTCCTTTAAAAGCGATATGCCGCACGTGACGGCACGTGGTCGTTGCACCGCACAAAGTTTCCAGATACGATTCCTTCGCGAGCTCAAACCCACGGAGGGTCAGAGTGAATCGAGCAGGACGGCCGAAGCACGGAGTAAACGTTTCCACCAGGAGGATCGGAAGCGACGGACGAATAATCGCGAAGAACTTGTCGGAATTCGCTGGGCCAAATTCGTGTCGCAACGCTCTGGCGCCGGCCTCGAGAGTCTCGATTCCCTCCGACAAGGAAATCGGGCCTCGCAGGGCTTTCCAGAGGTAATCGGCACCTGCTCTCCGAAATGCGCGAATCATCGGCTCTGCATTCTCATTATCTTCCATTAGCCTCGATACCGTCGCGCCTGCCGCCTCTTTTACCGCGAAACCTTTATCATCGAGTAACCTTCGCCCGATCGGGGTGCCTTTTGCCATCCGAGCGACCGTCGAATATAACGTCGCGAATTATATCCGCGGATAGAAAAAAATCGGTCGCAACGTTATTGAGATTCGATCGGCGTAGAAACAAACGACTCGGTCGTCCTCCTCGCGTCTCGGGAGAAATGTTTATATAGCGCGTTATCCATCGTAGGCCGGCATCGATGTGCACGGGGACGGCCGAAATACGAGAGCGATACCTTGGGGACATTTTAATGACTCCGTTATCTTACGAGGAGCAAAGTCCAAAGGTGTGAGAATCGCTCGACAACGAGCGAGGGAATAAGCGAAGCGCTTCGAGAACTCAAAGGACGGTTAATTACGAGCGACGACATTCGTCGTAAGCGCAAAAGAAGTCTAGTCGGTGAGACCTTGCTCATGACGCAACTAGCCCCGGCCGAGCAGGAATGTACACTAATTACGGATCGACAGAAACGTCTACTTTGCTCTCCGCTTATGCAGCGGCTCATTCAAAGCCGGCCGCTTCTCGGTGCCGCTTACCCGCGGCATCCCTCGACAAAGCCGTTTTTCTTCCGCGCCGACACCTCCTTCCTCCTCTCGACGCTTCGTTTAGCTAATTTCGACGTTTCCGTGCTCTTTCAAAGGAAATTTAGATCTTTATCGCCGTGAAATATAATGCGCCTCGATGCTCCCAATGTTCGCCGTTATTTTCAACGAGCGCACTCTACCTTTGGAGTACCTCTTCGACGCTTCAATGTCCTCGACCACCCTGTCATTCGAGCGATAAGCCGCGATTACCGCGGAATAACGTCCCGTTCATCGCCAAGACCACTCTTGCGGTCGTCCCTCTTTCCCTCTTTCCCTCGAAGGGCCCGAGATTGCGCGAAAGGTGAGATTAAATCGCGATCAAAGCGCCGACGTGTAAACGAGCGTCGATTACGGAGCTCTACCTTCCCCCGTCACGGACGCAACGTAGAAAAGCGCGCGCGTCCAGGATACGCGATGAAAGAGAGGGGGAGAGAACGAAGAAGGTACGGAAGCGAATCGTCGAAGCATCCCGCGCAAAGGGGAGAAAGCGAGGAGGGAGAGGAAAAAAAATGTAGGAAGGAGGAGGAAAGGAGAAGGGTTGCGCCAATCCCCGGAGTTAAATCGGCGGGTGTACGCCAAATTGATCGGCGTGACGTCACCCTGGCGCTACTTAATTTGTTCAGGTGCACCGCCACCGTACGTTTCGCCACGAGACGAAGCATTTAATTTCGCGCCGCGTTCTTTTTCTTCCTCTCCTCCGCTCTCGCTCCTCCCCCCTCCGCGGTTCCTTGCCGGTGCGCAAAGACAAGCCTCGTCGGAGCACCGGGTGGAATTCGACGGTAGGATGGCATTTGGGTCAAGGGTTCCGGCTTCTCGCTTTCCCCCTTCCCGCCGCGCGTCTCGCGCCTCGCGCCGTCTGCCCTTTGCCATTAATAATCGTTTCGTTCTTCCCCCGCCCCCGCCCCCGCCTCTGGCCCTCCTCGCTCCTCTCCCGCCGGACCGCCCGCAAGGATGCCGACAGTGTCCACGATGCCGATCGCGCCTCTCCAGTTCGAATATTCTTTGCCGCATCCACGTTCTTACCCCGCAACGACGAGGCTCGCGACTCGAGTCGTTGAAACATCTCATTGCGATCGGAAGTCGAGGCATGGAAGCTTTTAGAAACACGAGAGCGCACACATCGCGTTTGAGGCTATAAATCCGGACGAGTATCGAGGATACGCGAGATTGGATCGAAAGGCGGGAAAGCGGGCCAAGCTGGAAGTCTGATTGTCACTCCGCTCGTCCTCGCGCGGTTTGCTGCGCGTACCACGCGTTTCACGAGAGATCGCGAATCTTTGGCCGTAGCGGTGTTTATCGGCGAGCAAAGGCGCGAAGAGCGCGTAAGGCGAACGTCGAGGAGCGATCGACTCTTCGGCCCTTGCCTCGATGGAGGCACGATTTTGCCCGGCCAAAGTACTTCCCGGCACGGTCCTCGTACCGACGTGGCGAGCCTAGGGCGCGATTTGGTACGAGTACCGAGGTACGCGCGCGTGGAAGCAAAGACGTAAAGCAGATTCGAGGCGCCAGGGATGAATGGTTTGGCGCGCGTCGGAGGTGCGAGGAGCGAGAACGGTAAATCTCAGCCGGTTATTCCAGACTGGACGGTTGTTTTTTCGGCCAATAATCGGTCGATAATCGCACGTGAGCCGTCGGATAATCGGTCGACTCCCCGATGACGCGTTAGGATCGCGCGAGCATCGATGACGGCAGCGAGCCTACGTGTTTTTCACCTATGCGCGTTAATTGCGCATCGTTACGCGCCGACATCCGTCCTCCGTTCCACACGGCGAAAGCGTCCAAGCGGAGGAAGACGGCGCGAGCGCCGAGGAGAATCTCGAATGTCGAGTACTCGGCAAAATAGCGGCCGAGGATCCAGGAATCCTCGCCCGGATTCGACGCGGTCGCGTCGGCTTTGCTGCGAGGCGGGCGCACGCGCGATCGAAGGATGCGGACGGCGTGAAAAATCGAAAAAGGCATCGTCGGAGGCCGATAAGGATCTGCGATCTCGGGTCTGAGAATCGTCGGTTGGTTTTCACGCGGTTACGTCAAATTCTCCGAGAAGCGCGGAAGCTCGCGTGCGTACGTTCGAGCCAGGTAGAGGGATATGAATAACGAAGAGACGGCCGTCAAACGTCGACGATATTTTTTCGATCGAATCGAAGAGCGTCACGGCGTTATCGCGGACGCGCGTCAGATTTCCAAACATCGAATTTCAATCGCAAACAGGCACGTATGGGAACGGATGGAAAGGCAGACGTAGTAAGGGGAGAAGGAAGAGAAGGAAGAGGAAGAAGCCTCGAGGAGGTTCCTCGATTTCGAAGGGATCGCCTCGAATCGACGAGGAAGAAGCCGTAATGGGTGAAAATCGATTCGGCCGGCAGGGGGCCGGGAATAGGCGCAAATCCAGTGGCGGACGCCCGTTGGAAGCGTCGGCCAACCGGGCCCGAATCCCCGACAGCGGAGGCCCGAGCGTTCCGAGGGGCTCCGGTCCTCGAGCAGGCCCAGGATCCTCTCGCGAGCGCCAGCCTCGCGGCGTCGCACGAACGAAGGAACGAGGAACGTTCGGGGCGCGACTCGTCGAAGGGGAAGTCCGAAAAAGTTGCAGCGGAAAGCGCGGCTCCGCGGAGGAGGAGATCGCTGGAAAGCCGGCTGCGGAAGCGCGATAAATCTTTGCGGGTAATACCGCGCCGATAATCTGGCTGAGAATAATGGCTTTCCAGGCCGGACTTTGACGCAATAGGAAGTACATCGGCCGCGGTCGGCCAAGGCGCACGTGCCCTCGATGGAAACTCGCGCGTAATTCGAGAAAGGGGTCTCGATCGCGGCAGTCCCTTCGATCGTGCGCGAGGACGCGATTCGAGGGCGGCGCCGCTACTAACGGCCGAAGAGGATCCATCCTCCTTATCGCTCGATCGGGCCGCTCGGGCAAACGCATTTGCGGAAGCGAATTCGCGCGGCCGTTACCTGGAAATCGCGTCGGCGATCGATAAATTCGTGAGTCATCGAGGCGCGGAGATAAAGAAGCCGCGGCGGTCCGTGAATCGGCTCGTCGGCGCACGTGCTCGCTCGCGTAAGGACTCGTCATCGACGTCGCCCGCTCGTCTCGGTATAAAGAGATGGGATCTTTCGCCGATATCCAGATATACCCGACGCGTCGGCCGACGACGCTCGCGCGTCTTATCGGCACGAGGTGAAGCGCGTCTGGCAAAAATTTGGACGATTCGCCCGAAGCGATTCCAGCGAGAGGTGCGAGGGGAAGGGAGGAGGAGGATCGGGGAGAAAGACGGAGCTCGGAGTGCGTTCGGGAGCGGAAACGGAAGCGAAGAGGAGGGCGGAGCGAGGAGGGAGCGCGGAGGGGGGAGCAGTGTCGGCGGAGAGGGGGAGCGTTGAAAATCGCGTCGTCGGAGCCTGGAGGAATTGGCGCAAATCGGCGGAGGTGCCGGCTCGCTTTGCGCAATACCATTTCGATCGCGCGCTCGCGCGTACCTCGGCTCGACTCAAAAGTGGCACGCGCGGCTCGCTTTCCACGCTCGAGGAGGGCTCGAAGAAGAGGTTCGAGGCGCGGACGTGGGTGGACGCGTCCAGTCGGGCCGAGTGCCTCGATTCGGTCGCACCTCCCGATCGAGGCGATCGCGCCACCGCCACCGTCACCCGCTCGGCCCTCCGTTTACTCCCAATCGCGTCTCGCCTCTTTGGCTCGAAGGGGGCCAAGCGGAGCGAGAGCGAGCGGATTTCCACGAGGATCGGGACAAGGAGGATAAGAAGGTTTCCAGGACGCTCGCTTCTCCGTCGAGGCAAGGAGGTCGAAGCTCGTTTCGTCGACACCGATACTACCGAGTAGACGCGAGGGACCGTTCGCGCATCCTCGAGACGACGAGTCGAGCCTTTGGACGCGAGTCGGCGTTATTCGGTCCAAGGATAAGGGAGGGCTGGAGAGGAAGGAGGGGAAGGAGGGGAAGGATGCAGCGGACTTGCGATAAAATGGGCATACCGAAGATCGTGGTGTGCTCCAAGTCCTCCTTGGAGAATTGCGGCCCGGAGATCGAGGAGAGGGAGAGGAAATGCTCGCCGCGCCAGCGGAGATTCGTGCGATCGCGAAATAGGAGGAACTCGAGGCGACTGCTGGCCAACTTTTTGGACCGCGGATCCTCCTCCTCCTCCTCGAGGAGCGCCTCGCCCTGTCCCTCGGAGCGCGACGCGCGCCCTCGGGGCTGGAGGGCGGTCGAGGTCGAGGGCGAGGTCGAGGGCGAGGGCGAGGGCGAGGGCGAGGGCGAGGGCGAGGAGAGGAGGGAGGAGGCGGAGGACGATCCGGAGGAGGATCGTTGTCCCGGATATCGTCAGTACCTTCGCTTGCTGGCGGTCCCGCAGAGTCCTTTGGAATGGGCCGAGGCCAGCGGCGACGACCTCAGCTCGGAATGGGATTCGGATTATACCGATCGATCCGCCGATCGCGCTCTTCGGGATCGGTCGGATCTCAAGGTAAAAAGGGGCCTGTCGTTTAACCGCGGAGTACCCAAAGACGCACGAGTTTAAAGAGCGAGACGATTCTTCCGAGTCTCCAGGACCGGCCACGATCTCGTTCCGGGCCTCGACGAGTGGCCTTTCGATTCGTAACGTCCGAGAACGGTTCCGGTTGCCGACGCGTACCCTCCTCGGATTCCCCGCGACGGCCGTTCGAAGGAACGCGATCCGGGTTGCCTCGCGAGCGCGTAGCTTTGAACTCGCGTCGCTCGCCTCTCGCGCGTCCATTTCGAGGGAAGAGCTGGAACATCGACGTTGACCTTGTTTTCCCGATTACCGATCCTAATCGTTTCTGTTACAGTCCTCGGGTTGGAGAAAACTCAGAAACATCGTCCACTGGACGCCCTTCTTCCAAACGTACAAAAAGCAACGATATCCATGGGTAAGCTCCCTCGTCCTTTCTACCCACGACTCGTCGTCGGTCGTTCTCGGAGATCTTTCACCTCCGAGATCTTTCAACCTGCACGACGCATCGCGAATAGCTTTGCGAAGGACGATTCTCGATGCGAGGATCGGACCGCTCGATATAGTCCGGCATTCGCGCTCCGAATGATTTTCCTTCCTTCGAAGAACGATCGGCTTGTCCTCGATATAACGCCTTCGCCCGCAGGTGCAATTGGCGGGTCACCAGGGAAACTTTCGCGCCGGGCCAACGCCGGGCACGATATTGAAGAAACTCTGCCCGCAAGAGGAGGCGTGCTTTCGGCTCTTGATGAACGACGTCCTGAGGCCCTACGTGCCGGAATTCAAGGGCGTCCTGGACGTGCGAGAGGCGGAAGAGGGTAACGCCGAGGAAGCCGAGAACAGAGAGGAGACGCGGAAGGAGGCCGACGCGGAGGCCGGTTTTAAGAGGACGATCGTGTCCTCGTATCTGCAGCTCCAGGATCTTCTGGGCGAGTTCGAGCAGCCCTGCGTGATGGACTGCAAGGTCGGGGTGCGAACTTACCTGGAATCGGAACTCGCGAAAGCCAAGGAGAGGCCAAAGGTGAGGGAGGCGCGTCCTTGGTCGGCGACCATCGGAATCGATCGCGGCCGGATAGCCGGACGCGCGTCGCGTATCGTTCTTCCCTCGGTTCGACGTGGATCTCGGCCCTCCTTAAAGGTAAATCCATTTCTGCCGCAGCTCCGGAAAGACATGTACGAGAAGATGGTGCAGGTCGATCCCGGGGCGCCCAGCGCCGAGGAACGCAGGGTGCAAGGCGTCACGAAGCCGCGATACATGGTCTGGCGAGAAACGATCTCCAGCACGGCGACCCTTGGCTTTCGGGTCGAGGGCATCAAGCTCGCCCACGGAGGCTCCTCGAAAGACTTCAAAACCACGCGGAGCCGCGAGCAGGTGCGTCTACCTTACACGCTTCTTTCGAGCCTCCTTCGATCAAAGTTTCGATGGTCGAATCGAGCGGCGGTGACGCGGGATCATCGTGGCCACGTCCGCGCTCCGATTCGTTCCATCGAAATCGAGCACACGAGTTTTCCCTCGAAAGCCGCGCCTAAAAATAGCGCTTTCATCCGGAGGCTCGATTTTAGGTCACGGAAGCCCTGAGACGCTTCGTCGAAGGCTACGCGCACGCGGTGCCCAAGTATTTGCAGCGGCTGAAAGCGATACGCGCCACCCTGAAGGCGTCGCCGTTCTTCGCCTCCCACGAGGTCGTCGGATCCAGCCTGCTGTTCGTGCACGACGCCAAGAACGCCGGTGTCTGGATGATCGACTTTGCCAAAACCCTGCCGCTGCCCCAGCAGCTGCCTCGCATACGGCACGACGCCGAGTGGCAGGTTGGAAATCACGAGGACGGATACCTGATAGGCGTGAACAACCTCATCGACATATTCCAGGACATCCGTAACGCGGAGGCGTAACGTTCTACGCGCCCGGTCAAGGGAAGAGGCCGGCGTCTCGACTCGCGCTCAGCCCTCTCATTCGCGGCCCCACGGAGAGAGAGAGAGAGAGAGAGAGAGAGAGAGACGAAGAGGGGGAAAGAGGAGAATGCTAATTATTTTCTCCACGCCCCGACCGATCCTTCGTACATAGAAAGTGCGTACGGAGAAGCGAACGGGATGGCTCTAGCCCGCCTCCTTCGAGGATATCCTCGCAAAGGAAGCAGAGAGAGAGAGAGAGAGAGAGAGAGAACGGACCAAAGACGCGGCAGCCTCGGGCAGCCTAGGTACCCCTTAGCGATCCCCTTCGACGTAAGCGATCGCGACGCTTCGTTAAAGAGAAAACCCCCGATCGAAAGTACTCTACTATACGTAAGTTTATTTATACGTTAATGCGACACTGCTGAATCTTCTTGATACAAGAGAAAACGGTGTTTTGTATTTAAATCGAACCATGCATTTGTAAATAATTCATACTCGAAACGAACTCTGCTCGGTTTATTCTCCCCTACATCCCCGTCCGATCGACCGTCGGGCCAATCCTGCCCCAAGAGAGTCGTCTCGGGGTGCGAGTCCTACGCGATCCTACGCGAATCTCCGACTAAAAACGCCTCCGTTCTCCGTGCCGCAGGCGCGCGTCGCACGCGCTCTTTTCCCGACGAGGGCTCCGCGGACGCTCAATGTACAAAGTCGCTCGAGAAAAACGGCGGGGCGAGGGTGGTCCGAGACGCGCCGGGGAGAGTATCATCGATTTCGTCAAGGCGTGCCGTACGGCCCGTTTCTCGAGGCTTGCGCCTGCATCGATTGCTGCTGCTGCTGCTGTTGCTGCTGCTGTTGTTGTTGCTGCTGCTGCTGCTGCTGCTGCTGACTGGCCGCGGCCGATTGCGTGGTGGCTATCGTCGAAGGCGCTATCACTCTCGCGTAAACCGCGGCACCGGTCGTTTTCAGACCGGCGGGTGTCGGTATGACCTTCAGTCCGTGAAGCGTCTTGATGTTGAGCAGCTGGCTCGGCAGGATGATGGGCTGCTGCTGTTGCTGCTGCTGCTGCGAGGACTGCTGCTTCCCGAGCACGACGCTCCCGCTGCCGCTCACCCCCACGCCGACGCTCTTGTTGCCGCTGGCAAGGACGATCGGCTTGCCGGCCAGCTGCGCGGTGACCATGCGCACCGTCTGCGGCTGCTGGGACTGCTGCTGAGTACTCACGATGATCTTCGACTGGCCGGAAGACGCCTGCGCCTGAGACACCATCTGCGAATGGAAAAGGAGGGGACCGTTTTTATCGTCCGAGCCGCACCGCGAACCGTCCATCACTCGACCGACTCTTCATGGGGGGGGGGGGGGGGGGGGGGCGCCCCCCCCCCCCCCCCCCCCTCGCGACGTTCAACGGACCGAGTTTTTCCCGAGGAGTTTTCACGGCATAAAGGGTCGTTGGACAGAACGAAGATGATCTACCTGATACTGAGCCTGTATAACTTGTTTCCCTTGTCTGTTGAGCTGACTAGCGTGGCCGGTGGTTGTGGCCAGTTTCAATCCCTTTTGAGCCAACAGGCTCTCGACGGATATCAGCTGACCTCCGCCGGAACTCGTGAGAACCTTGGCCAAGATTTTCTGTTGCTGCTGCTGCTGCTGCTGATGCGGAGTCTGCTGTATCTGCACGGCGATAGGTTTACCGCCGATCTGAGCGATTATACGCTGCATCCCTTGCGTCTGAATCTGCTGTTGCTGACCCGTCACCACTCTCTGCTGAATTTGTTGCTGCTGCTGCTGCTGATGCTGCTGCTGCTGCTGCTGCTGCTGCTATTGACGCAAAAACCGCGATCTTCGAGGAACGAGGCTCGGATGGTGAGGATGCGAATATTTAGCCGCTTCCATACCTTTATTTGCTGCTGAAGCTGCGGCTGGTTACTGGACGGCGAGGATTGTTTGATGAAAATCGTCTGACCCTGCAGACCATGGCCGGTGAGCAAGGATTTGATCTGTCCCGAACTGACCAGCTTTATCTGCGAAGCCAGCAGAGTCTTCCCAGGTAGCACGTGCTGCTGCTGCTGTTGCTGCTGCTGCTGTTGCTGTTGCGACTGTTGCTTCAAATTCGCGGTCTGAAGGATACTCTTGCCTGCCTGATTCGTAACGATGGTCTGCTGCTGGTGGCTCTGTATCTTGGCGGAGGGAAATATCGTGGTCAGATTCGTGGTCGTGTTGGCGGAACCCGAAGCGCTACTGGCCGCCACCGATTGGGCGGAGTGAAGCACGGAATGGCCGGACAGCCTGATGGTCTGCAGGCCCGCCGAGGTCGACACCTGGATCTGATGGTGCGGAAAGTGTTGCTGGTTCGACTGCAGCAGGCTCTGGGCGGCGCTCGTCTTGACGACGGCGACCGGTTTGGTTCCTATGGTGGTTATCTTCTTGGCGACCGGCGTCGCCATCTGCGCCTTCACCTCCACGCTCGGAGGGTCCTTCTCCGCGTTGGGAATGCTCGCGGAGCCCGAGGAGCTGGCCAGCGTGCTGGCGGAGATCGGCGTGCCCGCGGCCATCGAGACGCTCGAGGTCGTCGGGGCTCCGACGCTCGTCGCCGGGCTCGTCACCACGATCGATTGCTCGCTCGTCGCGGGATGTTTGTTCGCCACCCTTTCCTCCGCCTTCCGATGCTCCTTCCTGCTCGATCGCACAGACGCACAAGCATCGCGCATTAACCCAAAAGCCATTTGCGGACGAAACTCGCCCGCCGTATCCCTCCTCGCTCGTTGGAAACGACTCGCTTTGCTCGTAAATACCATGGAATCTCTACTCTCTTTTCCCTTTTTGGTTTTTTCCTCCCCCCCCCCCGCCCCCGCCCCTCGCGAGAAGAAGATACCTCGTACCTGGCGATGATGGGCGTAGCCGGCGTGGCCGCACGCCTTTCCTTCTTCGGCGTCGTCTCCTTGCTGCCACCCGGCGAGTGCTCCTTACTCACGCTGGAAGGCTTGATAACCGGCTGCAGCGATTTGTTCCGCGACGTACTGCCCACGTTCTTCTTGTTCTTCGCCACTCCTTGCAGCTGTTGATGGTACATTTCTGCAACGGCGAAGAGAAAGCGGATGACGAATTTCCGGCTGCGATCGCCTCCACTCGGATTCACGGGAACGAACGCTGGCCCGTCACGAGCGTAGTCGGCCTCGTAAACACGATGATTTTTAGGTAACGATTTCAAATATACGATCGGTATGTACCGTGAAAAGTCGCGATGCGACATAAGTGTTTTGCGAGGCGTACCGATCGGAAAATAAAGGAACAGGATCGCGAGCGCGAGTGAGTTTGAAGGAAAGTACGAACCAAATTCAGACTCCGAGCGTGCTCGATGAAGGTAGAGCCACTCCTTGCGCCGTGGATAATACCTGACGCAGGGATCCGCCTCGTAGTGCAGCCTGTCCAACGCGCCCGACACGACGGAATGCAGGTAGCCCTCCTTCTCGTCGGTTTCCTCCTGCTCCCTGATGTACTGCGAGTCTTTGAGCAGCAGACAAATGTCGGCGCGAGTCCCTTCGCCGTTCGGGAGGCGCGCGGTCGCGTCCCTCACCAAGGCCAGGATGGTCACGAAGTTCGGACGATCCGCCACCAGGAGGGAATGGCCTCGAGCCTTGGTCAGTCCCGAGGCTGTTGGGCCCGTTGGAAATTGAAAGGATTCTATAGCTTTACGCGCGGAGATGCAACGCGAGTACGAGGCGTGAAACCGGAATATCGCGGCTTTCCGGATCGAGCCGAGTATCGGATTCGCTTAGCTTCGAGGAATGGCCGAATGGCTTTTTCAACGCCGATGCGACGGGACGTACCCACGTTGTGTTGATAAATTCCCTTGACCGGGCCGACGACGGAGGCGTAGCCGTGCATACGATAGGTGAAGGCCTTGTGGGGCGCGGCGTAGCGCATGCGCTCCTGCCTCTGAAACTCGTCCCTCTCGTCGTCCGTCGAGGGTCGGACCTTCCACTCGGTGGGCCAGAGGGCGCGCGGAGGCTCGCACTCGGTGATCGAGCCGACGGAGGCGGCGTCGATGCTCAGGCTTTCCAGGACCGGGCTGTTGCTCCTTACGCTCGCGTGCCCGTTGCCCAGGCTGACGTTGCTGCCGTTACTGCTCGCCTGGGATATCTGAATCTGTTGCTTGACGACCAGCGCGTTCGAGGTACCGGAGGCGTGCGGCGAATTTAAGGATTCTCTGGAAAATGGGAGGTTTCGCGATGATTCGACGCGTCCTCGCCAGACTGCGCGCCGCGCAGGAAATTCCGCGATAATCGGGAGCGGCTTCGAGGCGTAGGGTGTGGTTGGGAGAAAAATTTCGTACTTGTGCATCAGAAATCTGGTACACAGGTCCAGAAGGCGCGAGTCCGAGTCGCGGCCTGCGCCGATCCAAGCGTAGAGACCTCGGCCCTTGTTCTCCAGGTACGGTACGAGCTCCTGCTCTCTTTCCTGGCGCTGCTCCAACTCCTGAGAGTAAGTGAGCTCGCCCGCGAGGAATCCCAGGGCCAGAGGAACGAGAGCCGGCCAGGAGGGTACCAGGGAGTACCTACGAAAACGAGCGTGCTTTCTACACCGCGAATATACTTTGTCGGTTTGGTACATTGGAAATGCTGCGTCGCGCACGCGCGTAAACCGACTTTGGTGGACGCGCGATGAATAACGCTGTGCGTACCAGTCGTTCAGCGGGGATATGGGATTGCCTTGCCACTGCGTGACGGCGTCCTTCATCTCGTCCGTGCTCATTCTATACTCTCCCTTCGACGTGAAGGCGTCCCTCAGTAAGGAGAAGAAACAAGAGTGCGTCTCCTGCATCAGCTCGGCGCCGCTGCTAATGTCGAGAGCATCCTCGGTCGTTGGCACCGACAGTTCTTTATCCGGCACCGACATGACGCCAGAGTCCTCGCATCTGCAACGATCGCGTTTGCGCGGAATCTTGGATTATTGCTGTCATTATTATTATTATTATTATTATTATTATTACGATCATCGTTCCTGGTTCGATCGACGGTCGTGTCGTAGCGCTCGAATGAAAATGCAGTTCTCGCGCTGGAAGGGATCCACGGCCGATGGATGAAATTCGAAGGTTCATTTTCCTCGTGCAAGTGAAAAACTGTATCGTTATTCGGGCGCGTTGTATAAAATCATACTTGACGTCGTCCAGAATGTCGATTCCGTCGTCCAGCTGAATGGGTATTTGCATCATGTCGATACCGTCCAGATCGAGTTCCTTCTTGTCGCTCTCCTCCTCCTCCTCGGTCTCTCCGGGAACATCGTCGTTCATACCGGTACTCAATTCCGTCTTGATTTCGTCGTACTCCATGTCGTCTATCTCTTTCTTGATCTCCGGCGTCGAGACCACCGAGGATTTACCTCCCTTCGGCGTCGCGGGGCTCCTGGAAGGAGGAAAAACCCTAAGAGAGGTTCGTCGACCGCTGGTCTGGGGGGTATATAGGGGGGGTGGAGAAGCGAAGCGGGGGGTACATTTTCTTTCTGGAGAGCTGCTGATGCACGTCGTAGGTGTCGAGCGGCTCCGACTTGATCGGCGTCATCATCCTGTGGTCCACGTCCAGTGTGCTGGAATGCCTATTGTCGTCGGTCGTGTGGGAATAATCGCTGTTGTCGCTCTCGTGTTTGATCGAGCCGGAGGTGAGCAGCCTCGGTGCGGGAGGACAGAGCGGCGACTGGTCCAGCTTTATGCGCTTCTTGGCGGGTGTCACGCGAACCGACGGCCCGACCGCTAGCTTATGCTTCTGGCCGATTTGTGCCCTTTGCGTCAGATCGGCGAGCGCGATTCCCTGCGTGTTTAGCTCGGGATGGATCTGGAAGGATAGGACCAAACGGTGGCTGTACGCGTCTCGAGGACCACGGAGGACGACTCGCGCTCCGTCCGTCGCGACTATTACGAGATACGTAGCGGAAGTGTGCCTTTTTTACGTACATCCCGCCGCGCCCTTCGTTTCTTGTGGCCGATCAGCATTGCGCGATACGATTCGTCGGTTTGCTCCCGAATAAACAAGGACCTGTTGCAGGGATATTCGGAGCGCTGCAAGGTCGAGAAGACCGGCCGAATGGTTTCGTCCTCGTGACTCATTTGCATGCCTCTGACGGACAGGCCCTGGGGCGCCAGCATGGAACGCCGCTTCTTCTTCTGCTTGGCCCCGGCCAGTTGGTAGTGCGGGTAGTTCTCCTCGTTCTCGGACGTCGTATCGGCGGCCAACTTGGCGCTCGCCCCGAGCTCCGCCCTCAGCGTGTTCAGTTCCTCCAAATAGCGTAGCTGCGTTTTCTCTTCGACTGTCGGTTCATTGCTCGTTAGTATTGTCTGCCGGAAGTTACTACGTGCTTCTCTGCCATACGGCTGGAGCGTGTGCCAAGTATAAACAGTCGGAATATTTGATTAACTGTCCTTACAGGAATAGTCCCTTACCCATCGCCGGTTTTGGCTTTCGCCAGTGCAGCTTCGACACGGTCCTGTGCGCGGGTTGGCAGAAGCCCTGCTTGTAAGCGTTGGACAATAAACTTTCCCTCGATTTAAGCAACTGACTGGCGAGCTCGTAAGAGCGTTTACGCTCTTCGAACAGCATCCTCCTTTGCTGCGCTTTGCGCACCAGGCTGCACATTCTTCGAATATCCGGACGGTAATGTCCGGCGGAAAGGTGGTGATGGAACGTATCCAGGGCCGTTACGCCGAATCTAGGTGCAAAAGTGTAAAGCTCGCTTCTTGTCCGGGTACGTAATTGCGCCTTATACGATCCGAACGCGACTCTTCCGTCGCGCTTATACGCTACCTATGATTTTCACGATCGAACAGCATAGAGAGCGTCTTTTCCATCTCTGCCTCTACGTCGCAGTCTTTGGGAAACGTAGGCAAAAAGTTACACAACGACTCCTTCTGACTCTCCGTAAGGCATTCGTTCCAAACTCGTGGATAATCCAAGAGCTCTTTAAAAATTGCGGAATGTTCACAGAGATCCTGCGGTAATTTGACCTTCGTGTTAGCCGCGATGCAAGTTTCCCATCTCTGCGAACAGAATTCTTTGCTCAAAGGGACGCGACGCGAGATCTTTCGTTAGAATCGAGAGAGCCGTACCAATGCGTCGGGACTTTCGGCCTTCACGGAGTATTCCGTATTTTCGTTCTCCTCTTCGTCCTCCTCCGCGGAACTACGGCTTTCGCTGCCGCTGGTACCGCGTTCCCCTCCGCTCTCGTCGCCGCTGTCCGAAGAAGTGCTGCTCCCGCTTATGCTGCTGCTACTGCTGTTACTTCTAGAGCCACGCGAAGACGCGTCATCTTCGTCCTCTTCCGCCCCGCTGTCCCCACCGGCTGAGCATTCGTCGACCTGCGAGAAAAGCGTGCGCGTACATACCTATGCGCAAAGATACGACGGAATACGTTTGATTCGTTATTCACGAGCGAGCGGGCAATCGACTGGCAGCCCTATACGCGCACAGGAACTCAAGGAGGAAAAGCGAGGAACGCGTGCAAAATTCTGATCTCTCTACCTCGAGGCAAAATTAAATAAAGCGCACTCGCGATCGAGAGCGCGGTGGAACCAAAGGAGCGTCCGTATCGGCGGGCACACATCAATCGTGAAGTGGCACGAGCGAGGTATACGACGAAAGGTTGCAGAAAAGAACCCTTCGTTGGGAAACGGTGAGCCACTTTCGACGCAAAGTTTCACGAGGCAAACGTAAACCGGCCGCAAATGGAATCGCTGTAACGGCAGGTGGACGTTAACCAACCTCCATTCCTTCGAAATTCTGCGCCTCCTCTTCCCTGCCGTCGTAACTTCTGCCGTTCCTACCAAAATAGTAAATTCCCGCGGCTAGCGTATACTCGGGGAAACGTAGAAAACCGAAAGCCGTGAAGTAATCTCACGAGAATATCCCGATGTAAGCGATCTCTGTTATATCGGGCGAATATTAAGTAATCTCGGTGTTCACCGTTTGACCTGTCACAGCTACTGCACTCCTACTCTTCCGACAAATTTTAGTCATGGCGTGGAATACAGGGAAGAGAACCACGGTGTTTGTATATTGAAAGATCCTCGAGCGCGCACCTTCCTCTCCTACGTACCGCTACGACACCATTCAATGGCGGAGACTTTATGGTCGGTTCAAACGAGTTATCGGGTTGAATGAACGCCGCATTATGTATCTACCATCAAAGTTCCTTTCTCCTCGCGAGGAAGGATCTCTGCTCGATCGTGAATCACCTCGATCGTATTTTTGCTACACGAATTCGACGATATCCGAGGGGTCGCACTCCAAGACCATCGATGCCAGTGACTTTAGTTGCCCCGACAGCCGGCTGGTAGAACTGCAAAAACCCTATGCGCCGAGCGCGATCGGACCAGCCGCGTAGGTGCAGATCCGTTCGAACCGGTTTTTCGGCATTTTTATCCCAAAACTGATGCGGTCGCGGCGTATGCCTTTTCAAACTCTGTACGCCTACAACGTTTCGTCGGAATCGCGTTTGTCGTGGAAAGCAAAACATCGGTATTACCTTCCTTGGATAAAAGAGTAGGAAAAAACATCGGCGCAACTTAACCGAAGTCCGTCGATCGTTCGCTCCTTCGCCCTTGCAGCTCCGTACACGTCCAATTTTTTCTAATTAAGCATATCTCTAGATCCGTATATTTATCCGTAACAACCAAATTCGGCAACGACGTTATCGAGCATTGTGAAAGAATTTCGAAAAATTGTCGAAAGCGCGAAAGATTGAGCGAATGTTGAAGTAAAAAATACCATGCGTTAGATTCGCCTGGAACGGACCGATCTAACTTGAACTATTTCCTTGTAATACGAGTATAAATTACGGCCGAGGGCTGGAACGAAGAGTAAGCGTAGGAGAGAATCGGCGAATAGAATATAACTGTTTATTTGTTTGTCGTTACAGTATTATATCGTTCGAGCAAAAGCACCATCGATCTGAAAAATATTTTGACATTTGAAATTACATCCATTTTTTGATTTTATTTGCATACGTGTCTTGTATGCATACATATATATACATATACATATACATACACATATACATACATACATACATACATACATACATACATACATAT
>JBCFXI010001729.1:0-42025 GCA_038496175.1 Ampulex compressa
GACTTGCCTGTGCTTCTGAGCCACTTTCCAGCTGGTGCTTCCTTTGGCCAGTTGAGTCATTATTCTCAGATTACATTGTCGGGTAAATTCCGTGAGTACGATTACAGTGTCCAGAAAAATAAGAAAATCTATGGCAGCACTGAACCGCCTGAGTATAACTTGTCCAGCTATTCGATTCCAACGCAGCTTTTCTATGGCACGGAGGATTATCTCGTCGACGTTCAGGTAAGTGCAACTATATATAGCAACTCATTAAGGAAATTTTAAAATGAAGACCACAATCGCAATCACAACGGTCAAGGAGTACTTATGTTAACAATAAAAGAACGAAGCAAGACTTTATAAAAGTGGCTTATTCTAATTATGAAACAAAATGTATGAAAGTCATAAATATCTATAACAAGAGACCCTTGGCTATACTCAAACATTAAATGAAAGAACGCAGATTGACATCAATTTTTTTTCTATCTCTTTGTATTTCGTGTATGCTTGTGTTATATACTTTTATGGTAGACACTCGATACTTTACATATTTGCTATTATTATTATAAGGTAGTTTGAATAATGTAACAAGAAAACTTGCTACATTTCCTGTATGGAGCTTCCTACACACTGTTATGCTGTTGTACATAATGCTGACATTGTCCGCACCGATGCCAATCAAGCGTATAATCTATGTACATAATGTGATATGCTACACACGTCCTTTCACCCTGACAGTAATATAAGAGGCCTCCGAGGCCTACAGGGTGGAGCGTATCCTTCTCCACATCTCCATGTTCCCCCTCTTTAGTTGTCCTCTCATTTATATGTCGAAAAATCAGTTGTTCCTGGATAAATCAGTTAAATTAGGTATTTTTTTCCAACATAGGCCTTGAAAGCGTAGAGTGTTGTATAAAGGGGAAAAAATGAGTGTTATCGTCAGGGTTAAGAAGAATTCATGGTTTGGCAATTCTTAACGCAATAATATAACTTTTTAAGTTTTCTTTTCTTTTATCTAAAATATTAATTAATATACTGATGATATTTTTATGCATGCACGATACTATTATGCCGACATTTATTTATTTATACTTATTGTCGCATCTGACTGATCTACTACCTTCACTCAGAAAGAGGGAGTTAAATGTACAAATTATACAGTGTACAATTATAGAATATAATATATAGTGATCAACTCATTTATTTTCAACATTCACATTCTGATTGCATCAATACTTCATACAAGCACATTATTGCACCATACGATACATTATTAAGTCTTAGGAATAAGTCTATTTACTTCTTAACACACTATCGTTCCCGTTACTGCAATTAATTCAAACCTATGTTATTATTATTAAATAAGCTGTGTGGCAATTACATTCAGTTTTCTTTTTCCTTGTACAACATATGAAAGATATAATGTAAATGGGTCTATAATACAATGTAAAAAATATAGTATCAGAATATCCTTGTATAACATAAGAAAAAATTGCAATGATTGATTTTTAAAAAATAATTGTTTCTGACTTCATGATTTTCCAGGGTGTTGCAATGCTGTCAAGGACATTGGGGAACATACCGATGTACAAAATAGAGGGATACAATCACCAGAACTTTTTGTATGCTCTAAGTGCCAAAAAAATGCTTTATAACCGTCTTGTTCTCTCGATTAAAAATTGTTATAAACACAAAAAGGGCCATTAAAAGACTTCAGATTACAAAAGGAGAAAATCTTTACTGCCTCAACGATTGGTGTAAACGAGTAAAATTCCTTTCAATTTTTCTCTTATTTCTAAATTTCTTTAATTCTGTTGTAATTTTGCCAAAAAGTGCCCTGGTCATTTGTTATTGCGCCATATTCTTTTGAATTCGACAATCGTTTTCTAATATTCACCTATGTATTTTAATTCAAGAATATTTCACTTAACTCATGTTCGATTACATGATTGCTGAGCTGTAAAGAAATATAAGTATCTTGTAAGCATATTTATTAATAAATTATCACATATATCATCGCACAATCGTACTGAGTTTAAGCATTATTGTCCCACAAAGTGTTATCATAAATCAGTGACTGCTGTTCAAAATCAACCACTTCGCAATGCAGTACCTTCAATTTTGACTACCTATGGCAGTACAACAAATTGTTAAAAACAGTTTATTTAATGAGTGCAAATTGATAGAATTTTCTACGATTTTCGAGTGAGCTATAATTAATATATTCCTCATTCTCTTTCTTTCAATAGTGTTATGTACTGCGTTCATCTAATAATATTGTGAAGCGCGAGGATTTTTGAGCGCAGCTCACAATGTTCTAGAATAGAAATTACCTTTATGCAGTGTGCAAAGGAGAGAAGAGTGCATAAGGATGGTGATAGGGTAGGACTAAGATTTTAGATATAGGAGACCATGTACACTCAGCATAAATTATTTTTATACAGTTTGATACGTGTAGAGAAAAGTGAAGTAGACAAGAACTGCGATATAGTAATTAGTAAAGAAGAACGATGCCCAATTCTACATCAAACTCTTATTTATTACCAATAGCTTCACTAGTCTTATTGGAAATATCTCAAAGATTTTTTATAAAATATATTTGTATAATACATTTCACTGCAATATTTCATCTTAAAAAATGTACATTTCCCTTCATTTGCATTTCGACTATAATATTACCGTTTGATTTTTATTTGGCTCCGATTTCGATGTGTATTACAATGTTAAAATACCGAGAGCATAATAGGAAATTTCCAGAACGAATAGACTCATACGCGCATCGTGAAAATCTTTGGGAGATTAGTTCGTTGCAAAAGGTTTTATGAGCATTAAGGGGGGGGAGGGGAAGGTTGCACATTACTCGCAGGATGGATACGACTGTACTGCAGGTATATACAAACCGAATCTTTAATTTGTTTTTGACGAAGAGGTACAAATAAGTTTTGAGGGATTTACAAAAGATGGCGTAACTAGTATTAAATCGCTTCGAACAATCTTGTAGCTATATTCACGTTAAAGTCATCATTTCCCCTTTAAAAATCATTATGACATGTCATTTTGCTGAAGAATAAATAACGTACTTTCTTTGTGCTTTAACCTCTGTGCCAACAAAGCACAATTTTCGAAAAGCGCTCCTTTTTGTTTTAATTTGAAGAAAAGTGCAGCTAACAGACATCGATTGCTGTATAAAGCATATAGAAAACATGCTCCATCAATAAAAACATGCGAGTACTGGTTTCGGCGTTTTAAAATTGGCAATTTTGACACCAACGACAAAGAACGCAAAGGCAGGCCAGTAAAATTTGGAGATACTGAGTTGGAGGTGTTATTGGACTCCAGCCAATAACAAAACCGTCCCTGGGAAATGTTACCAACATCAATTGACGCAATTGAGCCGAGCATTGAAGCTCGAACACCTTCAATATGCCGAAAGACATTACAAAGTGATCTTTCAACACGACAACGCTCGACCACATATTGCATAAATTGTTAAGTAAACGGGGAAACAGTTCAATGTGATGTCCTAGCTCACTCGCTGTATTCACCAGCATTGCTCCTTCCGACTACCATTTGTTTCGGTTAATGATTCATAGTCTGGCCGAGCAGCACTTCTTACGAAAAAACCAAAAATTGGGTCGATATTTGGATCGCTTCAAGAAACGAGGAATTTTTTCAACGCGGAATCCGTATGCTGTCGGAAAGATAGAGAAAAGTCATAGCTAACGATGGACAATACTCTGAATAAAATACATTCTACTAATTTCTCTGAATAAAGCTTCAAAGTTATAAAAAAAAACCCTCAAAACTTTTTTGTACCCCCAATACGACCGTGGATGTATCAAGAGCTGAAACCAATCGAGCCAGTTTTATAGACTCTTTGATCGAATTAGTCGCTATTCACAAATTGCGCAGAAATATATAATTATAGTTGTTACAATACATATCGACATATTTAGTTGTATTATTCATAGATATGTGCAAAAATACCATTATAGAACCTAATACAACCTATTGCTAGTCCAAGAATATGGAAAAGGAACGAATTATCTTTTAAAATTGAAAAACTATCCTTTAAGAAGAAACCTTTGCATCAGACTCAGTTATGTATAATGATTTCGTAATATTAATCGATTGAGAGGATTAAATCAAGTAGTTGTGCGAGGACTGATCATTAATTGCCTATGGCATGTTTAATATTTGTGGTGCCTTTGTTAATACCGATTACAGGTATATTGCACTGGTCAATGGGATTGTGATTCGGAGTCTAATAACATTCGGGATAGCTGAGATTAACCCTTATATTCCAATATCGGGATTACCGCGGTGGACAATAACGATTCTGATTCAACGTTTGTGGTTAGAGACACTGCATTTACCTGTGCAGAAGTTTGTTCTCCCTTGTTCAATTCTCGGTGCAACAACGTATGATGTCTGTCCGTACATTTCTTACACGTACTTGCACGACAGTTTTTAACGACATGGTTTAGTCGCGAACAGTTCAAACGGAGACTCGCATTTTTAAGTCTCTAATAGTCTAACCATCGATCTACCGTATTGTTTTTCAATTTTAAACAACTAGACGTATAATGATCTTCCTTGCACATGTGGCATGAAATCGCGAATGATGTCTGTACGTAATTAGGACTACGCGGTTATAGTAATTAGACGTAATTAGACACCGTTGTTGCGTCTTTAACGTCTTCAATGGCCGATAATGTTGCGACGCGCTATCAGCCGGTTCACCTAGTGCCGCGATATTAGACCTATTGCATGCGGTCAGCTCAAAAAAGGGCTGAATGCGATTGTTGATTATTTTCGACGGATCGTTATAATAATTATGTCACATTTTCCACAGGGAGCGAATAATTCCTTGCCATTATTTCTAACGATTCCAGTTTTTCTGCAGCTTTGTCGGTCAAGGAAGATCTCAGATAAATGAGTTTTTGTTTGTCGCGAGGTCTAACGTTGTCGTGTACAGCTGAACGAAATGAGTTGGCGAAACCTGGTCATGCTTCGTATGAGCCGCTAAATTTGGGTAAATATATCGTCGGCAAGTTGATCTGCATGTGCGACGCTATAGTTAATAAAGAGTAATCGATGGGTAGCGTGTTAATTAACCCCCAAACTTAAGTCATGTGTTTAATCCTAGAATCAACCGTTTGTCGCACGTTTTCCTCGTAGTCTGTGATTCCTCCTTTTGCAGATTTTCGTATGTCTATAATAAGATTGTCACTTATACCATATGTGCAATATACGTACGTCTCTTCTATTTCAAGCTATTCGCTGAGACGTTGTTCGCACATTTTATCTGGCGCAGCCAGTTTTAACTCGCGTTGAATCGCTTCAAAGAGTTCGAAACCGCGTTTTGGCTTTTCGATGCGCACGTGTATTATCCGTGTATCGAATGGCGTCAATTTTGTCTTGATCGTGCCACGCTTTCTTGGCAGGTCCTTTTTGGAGCCTTCACAGCATTCGTACGCCATTATTAAAAAAGGAGTGGAAGATGGAGAAAAGAGCTAGCGAATTATTTTTAGGTCTACTTCTAGGATGTTGCGCGAGGTCCCTCTGTAAGGATGTAACGACGAAGCTGTCGTTGCGTCAGGCGTGACGAGCACCACTTCATGCCACATGAAAAAGTGGAAATTGAGTTATATAGCAAAGAGAAATTTTACATCTGCATGTCGATTGCCCCAATGTTATGTCTATGATAATGAAAAAAGAAGGAAAAACTCAAAGACTCTTAGGAACCGCAGTAAACAGAGGTACTATTCTGGTTTAACTACTCGGTACACGTTCTTGTTTGTAGTTAAAATTTGTGGTTGTGCTCGATCTCCCTGCTCCAAAAATTAATCCGTAAGCCTTAGCAGTCTTGTAATCATGTTTTGGACTGGAATTTTAGACTGGAAGGACCAAAAAGATGTTAGAGGAGAGTTGCCAAAATCGTGCTACCTAAGGGATATTTGATATGTCTATTAAATAAGACACATTTTTACCAAAATTGTTGTTTGCAATTATACATTTATCTTTGCAGAAACACTTTAAATAAACATTCTATCTAATAGAATAAAATTAAAAGATCGATTTAAGTAATTTCAGAAAACGGCGTAAAAGCACGATTTAGGACACTTATATTCTAGATCGTACTACTGTTTTCCCAAAATCTTACCTACCTAATTTAGTAATCAATTTTATTTTGAAAGTATAAAACTTATTTCTTTTTTATTATATTGAAACACAACAATGTCGAAACAAATAAACATAATGCTTTTTATAAACAATATGAAGTATAACAAATTGAAATAATAAACTCTTAGAAAACATTAGAAGTACAAAATATTGCAAGCATTGTGAACAATAGTATATTTTGTCTTCTTCCAACGTTCCTGCGTCCAATAACCATATTTTCCTTTTGTCGTGCTTGAAGAATTCGAAAAGGAAATGTAGTGAGTTTAAATGTCAGCTAATTAAGACTTATATCAAATTTCAGCGTGATTTCTTAAATCGTACTGGTACGATTTAAGAGTTTCAATCGCGGTATTATTTAGGAAACTAAGGGAACAAATAGAAATATTATTTATCTAACCCGAAAATTATATAAATCATATGAACTTACAATAAAGATGGCATATCAAACATATTTCAAAGAAAACACAAAATGTATTATTCAATTATAGTGTTTAATTGAAATTTGTCTTAAAGTAATTGGTCAAATTTTACATGAAACTTACTTTCAATCTTCCGGTTTCTACGAGTTTTTGCGAAATCAATTGAGATAACGCAAGTTGTGTCTTATATTACTGACTCCACGCACTCTTTATATTTTCATCATTAGAAGTCGCAAACATTAATCGGTTACCCAAAAAATTAGCCAAAAAATGAGGTTTAGGTAACCAGTACACATTAGGTAACCTCCTACATCCTGCAGCGCCGCAATTCACTTTCTTTCTCTTCTTAGAAATTTAACGGAATCGTGAATTCCACTTACAACTATGCGTAACGATGCCTGGGATGTAAACTTGATCACGTTCCATCATCGCGAATTGAAATGCAGGAAAACAATGGCAATTGAGTGTTTGAATAATAATTTATTAACATTGTATCGTATATATACAAATTGCCGCGTTGAGTGTTCTCGGTGAGATCGATATCAAGTAATCGTGATTAAACTGAAGTCAACGAGCATTATACTGCACGATGCTAGTGTCAAAGACGATTCTTTGAGCACTGCCTTCATGCGTGATTGCGTGTTCTGTGCTTTCTTCCACTGCTTAGGCCAAAATAAATGAAAAGGAGCATCCCAAGAAAGGGTCAATGGTTAAATAATAGCTTAAAGCCAATTTCTGAATGTCAAACAATGACAAACTCTTTGTTTTGGAACGATTATATACCATGTCTTATGTACTATGTCGATACATTGCTGATATGATACAGATGTCCTACTGATGTCCATACGTTAATGTATGATAAATACTATTAAGGTGGAGATAATAGAGCACTACCTTTCTCATGCTGTGCTATGATTGGGTTTTGACCTGAATAATGTGACTATGGCGCGTCGATGCTGTGGTGTTCACCAATCATCAACGAAATTACGAATATTATTTATTTTGTTCTCAAAGTGAATACGTCTTTCTTTAAATTCAGAGTGATTCTTGTTTCTTAAAATCAAAATAGATACTATCACACATTATGAGAATTCCTCTCAATGATAACCCTTTTTTGAATTTCATAATAAATTTGATAATAAGGTAATGTGAGCAATTAATTATAATGAGAATATAAACATCACGCTTTAGAGGAGAGAAAATATATGCCCTCATTGTTTGTTAATGTTAACGATAGCTTTATAAAGTTAATGATATTTGCGTATGATTTTTGAATTTTTCTAATATTTCAGTAAGATAACCGTGATTATTTTAAAGTTATTTCTTTTACATAAAACAACGAATCAGTAAATTGTGTCAAAGAATGTCGACTTTCAGCAATAAAAATGCAAAAACTGGATATACATCAATACGAGTCATTGTCATAAAAAAAAACATATGAAACATTAAAACTTTTAATTTTTCTACCTAACGGCTTATCGTGTTTATACACTTGTCTCGATGTTTATTCAGATATTTCATCTGAGAAAAAAAACCATTGATGTAGGAACCAATAATTCTCCACCATTTGAGTTCCATTTGAATCCTATTTTTTTTTTCAGATTTGAATGGATGTCTCAAAACATCCATCGCCTGGCAAACAAAAGATCTTGAATTTGAGTGAACAGTTCAGCAACCCAACGGCCCAAATTTTTCCACAGCGCCTACATTACTCTATATGCAAAGTATTGATCATACGACTATTTTTCACATATTATCCAAAAGGCACTGCCCGATTCCGACACATATGGTTAACGCCCATTAAACTTGTCATTCTATTTCAATTGGCCAACATTTCTAAAAATTTATTTATACTAGATAATAATTATTAACACACAATAATATAATATATTTTTAACCGATTCATTGTTTCTCCGTTAGAATTCTTTACCCCTTTAAATCTGCGTTCATAAAAAATCTTGTTGATGTGACATCCTGTTGTTTTATTTCATTTTGAATAAAGTTATTCCTTTTGAGCACTTTTTGATAACTTTATAATGATGTTGGGGATAAACAGTATGTTAATTAATACTAATTAATTAAAAGTACTCACATCAGTTTTGCAAGTTTGTGGCGGTTTGTGAAAGTTTGAAAGTTTGGACATTTGAAAGTTCGCGCTTGCAGACATTATCAATAATGTATTGAACTTAGGCCATTTGCAAAATAATGTTTTTAATTATCGAATGCTCCAAAAAGTTGCAAAAAATTGTGTCCTCCAAATACACTTAACCATAAAATGTTTATGACATTTAACTTAAAGTGCAGTGAGAAAAAAACCAATAACAAACGGACTTAGGTCCTTTTCAATATAAACAGCTCATATACAAAAGATCCTCACATCAAACATGTGAAAATATTCTTTTAAGATTCTTTTTTTTTTTTATAAAAAGAACTGAATCAATGCTAATATTCTACAGCATGAAATTTCAACAAAAAATGTACTTCGATACTTTTTAAGCTTCCAAATAATACATCCAATGCATAAAATAATATTTAATTATGAACAGTATACCATAAAATCAATTCATTCAGGTTTTTCTGAATGAAATAAAGATATTTCCATGGGCCAGGCATCATCGATAATCGAACACGCACAATAAAGGAATAAAATCTAGATAGATTTTTATGCTCGTCGCACCGGTGATTGTTTTAATTCGCCACTAGGTCAGGTCAATCCGCCACTCATTCATATGTCATATCTGTTTCTACGGCTGCATCATACCATCGCAAATCGATGGCCTCTATAAATCGGGGTCACACGCAATGGCTGTCGTGGGTTTTGCGTTGGTAGGTTATCTAATTTTATACTACCTACCTTCTTCCTTGCAGTTCGCTGTTTTCGATCGTTTCTTACCCAGCCGCAAAAATTGGTTCATACACAACGAGGCAATGAGTTTTTTAGCTCTCCGTGAATTTAGTCCTTACAAGTTTTCTTTCTTTGCACAACCATAATGTATACGTAACTGCAAACCATCATTGTCTTTATTTTATGGTAATTATTAAATAAGCACGAGTAAACCAAGGTAGATCAATTGCATCAAAATAAAACAGAAAAACACAACGAAATAATCGAGAAAATGTACTTATTAGAAATAGCAATGATGGATAGGATATCCGGCATAGGATTAGCGCTGTAGATAAATAAGGTTATTATTATACAGAAAAGCTAATGAAGCAACGTAAACATAACTCTAGTACTGTTTACATGATCCAGAACTTTTGCTGGAGTAATTGTATAAATAAAGTAACGCAATTGATTCTCCAATACATGTGCCGAATACAAAGCAGGGCGTTTGTAATTTTTAATAAAAATTTTTAATAAAAAGTCACATACTTTATGACAATCCACGTATGAATAAATAATCTTTTACTTCGCTTATTAGTCATAGACAGCGAAGCCAGTTATAGGAAAAAAAAAAAAAAAACAAGTCAAGCCTGAAGTAATTGTCTTGGCTATATTCGGATAAATACCTGCTCATTCTACAACAGGCATAACATATCAGCAAACACTGCACGCAACATTTTTTGTCGCAAATTCACATCCTACCAGGCAAACATTTTTTCTGTTGCAATGTTTAGAAATACAATCGCATCCAAGATTACCATTCTGAAAATGTAGATGTGTTTATTAATTTCGTTTCAACTAATAACACGTATTATTTGCATATTTAACTGACTATCTAAAGATGTAATTATAGTTACACTTGTTATAGATACAAATCTGTTAACCAAACCAATTTTATTTTAATCAGTAAGAACTATAGCTGAAGTTAGAAGTAACCATACTAATTTTATGACACTCGAAATAAAGGCTTATATTCTTCTAATGCGCGATACAGGTTAGAACAATCATCACTACATGTCACATGTAAATGTCACAGATCCATTATTGTGATTTCTATAATATTTGTATTAATTTTTTCTTAATGCCATATGCCAAATGATATCAAAATGTCTCCAAGATTAGTTTATCATCTCTGTTTTTTTATCGACACACCTGTATAAAATTGAAGGTCCGGTTCTTTTTGTCCATACCATATTACTTCCATCTAAAATCTTGTTTTTACTTATAATGACAAAAGAATTCTGAGGAATCTTATTGAAATAAATATTTTAACAAATTTTGCGCTTACCTCAATTTTTTTCTACAATAACTTTCTCCACTTACATATCCTACTTATAGAGATATTGTAGCGCGAAGGATTAATATTTCCTACTAGGTTTTTATAATCATCATTCTGCTACCACTGATAATTATGAGCACGAGTGAAATATCTCAATGATTAAAATGAAAACTTTAATGAATACGAGACATTTTACTCCTGTCTGTCTTCTTATTCGGTTTTATACATAACTAGATACTGCACGCTCATAATTATATATATTTATTTATTTTTAATTTGGGCACGTAATATTTTGCAATTAACTAAATTAGTTGTTATTGTGGCAATGAAATAAAAGAGGCATTGCTTATTATAACAGATTCTTTATTATCACAAATGAATAACGCAAAAATAGACTTCTTAATATGTAAATAATGAATAATAGATTAATTGAACAGAATCTAATTGACATTTTACACAGGAACATCTATAAGACTAATCTTATATCTAATAAGCTTTCACCTTCCATCAGACGTGATGTTTAAGCAAACAGAAACGAGTTCAATGTGCTAAATACACTGTGTCTAGAAAAATACGTATCTTTCTGTAATATAACAAATATCTATTGTCCTAACTCTTCAATGATAACGATAGAATTTCTTAATCATTCATTTTGAATAGAATATTAATTAAACAAAAACATAAGAACAAATACATGAAGCCACTCGAGTCAGAAACTTTGATCTATTCATGTCAATGAATAAGAGCATAATATAAAACACATATTCATCCTACAACTGTCAGAGCACTTGCGCCCGGTGGAAGGTCAAAACTATTCCCTTTCGAAATTATTATAGTTTGGCAAGAAAAGAAGGGTAAAGGAAAGGTACTGGGATTGTCGTGAAGATCGTTTTAATAAGTGTAAAAGCAACTGTAAAAGAAAATATCCTGTACCTCGTAATCATTCCAACTACTGGCACTCGATTAAGCATGACCCATACACCACAGTTTTTGTCTGGCTCTTTTATTATTCCAAAAATGTTATAGCATATTTGCCATCCAGTTTTTAACAGATTTTGTGTATTTTAGCACGTTAAAAAAAAAACGTTTGTATAATATTTATGAGGCACTTCCTTATCAAGTTATATTGCTTGCTCATTACATGCTTATTAAATCATATTCACAAATGATGCTTAAATATAAATACCAAAAACAAAGGGGACATCGATTCGTACTAATTATTCCCATTCTACTCAACGTATCATGAATCGAAGTAATAAAGGTTAAAACCGTTACAGCCTTCCGTATACTGATTGAACAACAGTGTAAACCAATTTTCAAATAATCATGTCAGTTTATTGTAGTCCGTCATAACTCTGACGTTATTATCAAAAAATTTCCTGCATTATCCCTTCGTACAGAAATACAGTAGCGTGTAGATTACAGCGAACCCATATTGTCTCGTGTTGTTATCCGAAAATTCCTTGCGTTATACTCCGGTATAAAAATACAATGCTATACAGACTATTAAAAACTCGTAAAGTCTGATGCAGCAGTAAAAAAAATTCCTTGCATTATCTTCCTGTAATGAACTTACTCATCCTTCCGTGTACACGTACCTGTAAGGGCCTACTAACAGTTTGCGGGGTTTTTGAGCGTGTAATCCTTCACGTCGGTAGGCTGCGGCATGTACATTATGGGAAACGTGAACGTTTCCGCCTTTCCTAGAGGTTGATATCCATTCACGAGGCTTTCTCGCAATTCCCAGCGGCGCCTTTCCCTCTCGGTTTTCTGCCTTCTAATGGCACGGCCCAACATGCACGCGAACATGATTCCGGTCAGCTGAAGCAGACAATTAGAGAATCGGTATACTTTTTATTGAAATTAATTTTGAACACTAACTACTAGTCCTTTGGCCCAGGACATACTGTTTCAGACGTTAACTGCCACATCTGAACTTTCTGTTCAGGCCGCGTCAGTCACCGGTGACTGACGGCGCACCTCTAAGCAGCGCGCGTTGTTTGACTAGGAGTTCCTTATTAATTCACGTGGCGCTCAACGCGTTAAAAATATAAATGTAATTTGTTAAAACAAGGTAAACAGAGATGAGGTTTGCTTGTACACCGATTACAGAAGGTTGTAACTTTTTGCGTTAAGTTTTTCGCCATCTCTGAACCTAATATTCGTGAATTTGTATTGTAATATTGAGGCTGTGAGGGAACTCCAGGTATGAATTCAAGACAGTATTTAATGTGATTGAAAAAAGTCACGTGACCCATCTGTTTACACTTTAGCTGGCCTATCAGCAAGCGGCTTGGAGTGGCCCGGGTGGATTCCAAACCAGCAGAGCTGCGGTATATGTAAAACATGGAAAAACCAGAGGCGATAGGCGCGATTCGAACTCGAGTCTCCTCCGGAATCAGTACACTTTATTCGACGTTATGATTTTTCACACTCAGAGCTAAAATCCTCGTTTTGCGTAAAGTCAGTAATATTTTCGTTTGTTTTTAGGCGCCGACATTTTCTTTAGATTTAAATACTGAAATATCTTTCTTTTTCTTTCTGTGTAATCTTACGTTCTCAAACAAAACCACAAAAGTTCGATGTGAGGAGTAAATCACTTGACGACCGATGAGTGGTCTCTAAATTTACAGTAATATACGAATCCATAAAGAAATATAATAACATTTGTTTAAGATGAATCGAAAAAACGGAACATTAATGTAAAATCACAATGATTTTTTTTTACAATAAATAATATAGTCCAGCCTAATTATTCGAACTGAATCACGTCTGACAGTTAAGATGTATTAATTATATAGATTCAAGGCATTAAATGAGAATAAGTTTCTGTACGGTAGTTCTTATTTTTAAAATTGTACAGCATAGATAACAGTGACAGGTAAACAGTGAATCGAGCAGAAGACTAACACGTTCCCCGTCGTATATATCATTTTCTTTACACACTGAACCATTCTTGTTAAATATTTTACGATGCGCAAGTGTCGCATATTTTATATTGCGATCACCTAGCGAATGGTTAGTATTACTGCGCCAATTCCTAACGGCACCTGCAGGTGCAGTATCTTTAATTTAAAAATAAAATACTGATTACCGTATTGCAACTACTTTTTATACTAAAGTCATTATTGCACCCTCAGCAATATTATGTCAAGTATGTTTTTCATTTGTTCTAATGTTAAGTTTTGACAAGTATCTAAAAATGGCTTGAAGTAAAGAAATTCGTAGCCTATTCCGCATTTTTTATTCGGAATGAGAACCAAACTTAAAAAAGAAATCGTTTGTAATACATTATAGCTAATATTATTATACATACACAGATACAGTAATTGATGTGTCAATACAACAATGCAGAGGCTTATTTTGTATATTACACTTTATATCTATTAAGTGAGGGAAAATGTACGAAGGAAAAAAAATTGACATTTTTATAGGATACGAATGTATTTGTTTGCTATGCCTGATATGTAAGAAGTAAAATGTCTCAGAGTAAATAGAACACATTATAGTGGTGACTGCAGCATATACAAACAATAAACAATGTGTTTACGAACATGGGTAAGGTAAAAGCACCAGTACTTGAAACTTTTTCAAAAACAGTAAATAAATAAGGAAACCAAAAGCTGAAATGCATCGAAGCTTATTAGATTATATAGTGTCGCTCTTCGGCGGCTTAATTGCAAAACACTGCGCATCGTCTGCCATTGAGAAGTGTCATAGCGATCGATTAATCAAACTCTTGCGCGACTCTTACGATCTTTGCGTAGTTTCTTATATAATTCGCTAAGGACTTGGTTCAAATGTAAGTATTGCAAGTTTGTATTATTTACATTAGCAAGACTAGTTTAGACATTAATTAGTTTTCCTCCCTATGTCAACTACTGAAACAAAACGATATCAACTACTAAATTTTTTGTCTTCGTTTCGACTACCGAATCAAATTTTACTTTTAGAAAAGAAAACGTTCACAACCACCGTCCAGAATAAATACTTGTTATAACATAGCAAAAGAATTGTTTGTGCAGCAACTACTAATCGTAATTTTCCATAAAGTGAACTTACAATTAGCCTGAGCCATATGAACGAATAGGCAAAAAATTCCTTAAAATATCAAGTACTGGTACCTTTAGCTTATATCCCATTTGATTTTCTTCTCCGAGTTATCCCCCATCTGCTTAATTTCATAAAAAATCTTCAAAATAACCTCCACACTTGTATACAAGCCTGCTTATTCTCCAAATTCAAGAAAACGAAAAACTTGCGTCGTGACTCACTTGAATAAGGGCGATCGCCACGGCGCCGGTGCCGATGTAAAGTGCACTACGATGCACTATTATGGAAAGACGACCGATGCAGCCGTCTATGTAAGAGGGACAGCTGGAGGAATTCAGGCCTTCGGATATCCACTCGCAGCAAGATTCGGGCACAGTGAGTCCACGATTATCTTTCAGCAGAATGCCATCCCAATCGTCTCTACCGTTGTACCCGCAACACCGCAACTGCAACGTGACAGTCTTTCCTCAAAAGCATGAACTATGTAAAATGTTTATGCTCAACATTTAAACCATATAATGGAAAATGTCGGATCGACCAGTAATATCAACTATAAATATCATGATTACCAACGTACGAATTCATTACTTGAAACAGTCAGTGTTATGGTATGCTAGTACAGCATAGAAAAACTAGCTTATGCTGCTAAACAATATGTGCATCGAATGGTATATAAACGAATACTTATAGGTATAGGTAATTGTAACCTCATTGCTGTTAGTTTAAGAACAAGCAGTAATTCTTGGCCTAACAGAGTAATTCCAGACGCCAGTTTTTTAAACTGATCGTATGAGTCAGGGATGTACTGTTCCAAGTGCTAGAAATGATCAGACCTTCCTTCTTCGGGTCTTTCAAAGCAGACCACACGTGCCGCGATTCAAATTTATATTTGTTTTTCTGTAATATTTCCAAATCAGCACAAAGACGTTCAAATATGGAGCTCCATAAATCTTTGTTTTTTTCAATCCAACTATTGTATTTCAAAGTTGCCTTATATGAATGGAACTTTCAAAAGTTTGAGATCGCAATTGAATCGATTTAATTGTAATGTCAAATTAAACATCGACATTTATGACGTTATAGGATATATCTAGCGCCATTAGCGGCAGTACGTAGTAATTTGTGGCAAAGCCATACTCAAGAGTTCGAAGAACCACATGTAGATCGGGAGCCATGGTTTGCCAAACTCTGCTGTAGATTAAAGGCCAGCAACTGTCATTCTTAAGCTTCCATCTCTTAAGCTTCTTCATTCCTAAGCTTCGCGAGCAGTGTCTGACAACAATTGTCTTCTTACATTTACTTACTTACGACCCTCGATAACCCTTCCAATTACACTGATTACTGCACTGATCAATTGCAGAATTGACTTACTCTGCGACTGGAAACCTGCATTGATTTTCTGTCTTCTACTCTACTTCTCAATTCAATACGCTCAACTTTACGCTCCGATCTTATCGCTTGCTTATGACTCTTGCTTACCGGCTCTTTCTCTCCTCCACACTTTTCTAAACACTCACGCATTGACCCATGTTGTTATGCAGGCTCTCGCTCATGCATAAATCCTTTTCCTGCTCTGGAATTTGACATTTGAGCTCTCACATTCTTTCAATGAGCGCAGAATCACACTATTACATATTAATAAGTATCATATTTGTCATATATCTTTCTATAAGTATAATTTAGTCATATAAGTTCATATTTGTCAGGCCTACACTAGCTGATGTTGCACGTGTCCTTTTATTTGTTTACAGTTTTATTTACGTTTGCAGCTACACTTTCATCGATGCTCTCCTTTTCTCCCTTCTCCTATCCCTTTTACAAGAAATACATTTCTCAGACTAAACAAAAATGTATTGAATATAAAGATTCTAGTATATTTCAATTGTTATTATGATTAGTGGCCTAATATTCTTGTAGCAACAAAATTAGACATTGTTTTTTTTCAATATAGATTAGAAAGGAAAAGGCAATTATAACGTGTATTTGAATTAATTAATAAACCACATCTTGATTGGTAACGTAAATAACAAGTATATAATGGAAAAGTAGATTTTCAGAGGATGGATATGCCCGAAAATCTTAGTATATTTATTACTACGTGATATATAAATATAATTGATAAATAATGACATGATTGCGTCCAGAAATATTTGCGAGTTAACAGCAGCATACGCGCTGAGCGAATAAAATGTGATCAATTTTCATTTTTATTAAATGGAAGTGTAGTCGCATGCTTTATTTATTGTAATATCAATGACTTAATTTATTTTAAGATTTATAAGCACTTAAGTAAAGTCCTTCATATTGTATAATGTCAATCGAATAATCTTGTTCTTCGCGAAGTTCAAGTCCTAAAACCAATATATTTCATTATTGTGATTCCTCATCAGCTTGTACTACTTTAATGTGGTAAATAATAAAAATATACTTTTTGGCACATTGTTATAAAAATGCATACAGATGTAATGATTCAAAGGGATTGTCCAATCAATTTTCTAGATACAAAGCATCCAAGAAATTTCAATGCGCAACCCAACAGATGCAATAAAACTGTTATCAACTTTGCCTGATGGTTCTAAAAGAAACGCTTTGTATCCTGTTCACCAAAAATGTTGTAACGCGAGAAACTCCTGCGGAATGCTGTCGACGCTGATACTGGACTTTGCGGAACCGACGATTGGATAATCTTATCGCGCATTTGTTTGTAACGTGAGCAGCCGCTGTCTCCGTTATTTCGGCTTGTGAATTTTGCCTAATCACGCTCCAATTAACGTATCATAATAAACGTATACCCTTTTTATCATATTCTTTCCTTATTTTGCCGCCATCCCGTCTGGGGTTAATTACCAACAGAAAATATGGAAAAGAGAATTTTGAACCATTTCTTCATATGAAGTTAAACCTGTTGCACAAAAGTATCTGCATTAAAGGTGAAATATTCAATTCAGACAATAAATGTTGATGCATCAAGTTTATATTATTACTGCGATGTACGTAAAAATACTCGAATTGTTAGATGATCATTGAACATTATCTCCACGTATACTCGCTATTTTTTGATTGAGTAAAAATTGAGGCTAAAGTTTATCGACTTTATTTCTAAAATTATTTCAGAAACATGTTTTTTTTTATAATGAATCGTATAGTCCGTATGTTTATTTACTCAAAATAAAATTTGATTATATACTAAGACATTACTGGTATCTAACTTAATCCATTATTATATTCCAAAGCCAAATGCAAACCTAAACAATAACCTAATCAATTCATTTTGTACAGTAAGCTAATTTGAAAAAAAATATTTTTATCAAGTATGTAACTTTTATGGTAGTCAGTACAACATTTAGGTGAAACGATCAAAACTAAAATTGCCACTGCTTAGGTAGAAATAAATAAAAAATGCGTCCCAAAAAAGGGATAATGGGAAATAATGGGTTAAATGCTCTTAGAGAGCAGCTGCTAGATTCATTTAACATAGATATTTTAGTGTCTGAGGCTGCTTATTCTTCGTCTATAGTATGTAACTTTATTAATACCATAGTCTCTAAATGCGAATGCGGGTCACTACATATCAATAGATAATGACTCGCGCATAATTAATTAATACCGTAATATCAGATATAACAATTTATATAAACATAACATAATATTTTTATAAGAGAACTGCCTGCATTTTACATTTCGATTAGTAAAATAGTAGACCGTAATATATTAAGCAAGATGTCTCAAGTTGTACATTCGTTATGTTTAAATAAACCGTTTATTTTGAAAGTCCATTTCTCAATTATTTTTCACTAACTGTAGCAACGTGTACAACATTAAGTTAGTTATCATAAATAATATTTTGCAATTAAGTATGTTCAGACGGTATACAATGAATAATTTCAGATGCATAAATTTAAAAATATTGTATTTCCCAAGGCTTTTTAAAAATATAAGACGAAGTACGACAGCAAAATATAAAGACATAATGGACTTATTACGATATATACTCCCAAAGATAGGTGACCAGTAAATTGTTATGTTATCTAATTTGAATAGTTAGATATCCTGAATTGCAAAAAGGTCAATTTTATTTACAAAAGAGTGAATTTGTTTTGCAAAAGGTTGAATTTCATTTGCAAAAAGGTTGAATTCCATTTGCAGAAAAGTGAACTGCATTTTCAAAAGGGTGAATTTGTTTTCCAGAAGACTGAATTCCAATTGCAAAAGAGCGATTTTGCTTTGCACAAGGGTGTATTTAATGTGAAAAACCTGTAAATATAAGCACGATCTTACCCTCGATTGCATAAAATCAACAGCGAATTTGGCCTCCTCACTGGTGTCGTATCGATGCATAGACGAGTTGATCTTGTCGGCTAGTAGATCTTTGATGCCTCCTTGCAAGGCGTACGCTGCGATTGCCGCCGAAAGTTCCATCACCAGTACAATAGACAATGAAACTGCAAACTATGAGACAATGAAGAATTAAATAAAAGATGTCTGCCTAGATAAACATATCGATGGTAAACCAACTCCATTACGCATCAATCCTACTTATTTAATCGGTCTTTTTATCAGCAACTATAGGTATTTGGTAAAATAAATGTTAGAGTATAATAATATTTTCCACGATATAAGTTATTAGATATTATATAAAATCTAATTTTATCAGTATAATTTAGTTTTCTGATGAATAAAGGTTACGTTAATATTACATACTAATATTTTATTACAAATATTGATCGTCTAAAGTGCTAATAGCTTTTGCATTGATTCGTGCAATACGAAGTGTTTTATCACGTACTGATGTTATATTATAGATTTTAATAAAAAAAAATGTACGGATGTAGTACTATAATATGTATACTACTGTAAAGGAAGTCCTTAATCACTTTGTTCTTACCGGCGTGTTATATCGCAACGATGATACTGTTTCTATAAGTTCACAGACATGTTTTCACGCGATGCTATTTGAGCCGTTCAGTGCACACATCGATTAACTCCATAAAACAAAAAGTTGAGAATTGCGATGAAATAATGTATATTGTTTTTTAAAATTCCTGCTATAATATAAATTCAAATATATAATGTAGAATGCATAAATACGGATATAGCTTTCATCTAACGGCATATAAAATTAATAAGAGAGAATAGCCAAAAAAAATCAAAATGGCTTCTGAAATAAATTACTTATTATTCAAAAAAATTTTGCCGTTTAATGGTGTTAATCTTTATTATTCAGGAAAGTTATTATAAATATAAAAAGTTATGACTATACCGAGTGCTTTGACACTTAAATTAAAAACGGCACGAGAAAAGACAAATATTGATTTGAGGATATTTGGAATTTATGGTTCCTCCGTGTGATACAATTCAAAGCAAGGAACTGCACATAATGCAACATCATAATTTATAAATTTACAATATCACATAATGTAATATCATAATTTTCTTTCCTCTACCGTTTTCGAAATGAACAGTTTCTCGATTTTAAACCCTTAATCTAAAAATGTGGTAAGCGAGATATATTGTTCGTGAGATTGCACGAACGGAATTGAGTCGCGTGTTTACACGTCTGTAGCACAGTACAAGAACAAGAGTGTCGCGTGAAAGCACGTCTGTGAGCTTATGGAAACAGTACCGTCGTCGCGACATAAAATATCCATGAGAACGAAGTGGTTAAGGACTTCATTTAACATAGGGACTATTAAAGGATTAAAAATAACTACGTTTGAAATTTTTTATCAAAACTGCTCGCAATAATAAAGGCACATTTTTCGAAAGATTTTTCATCATTTCATTGCATTGTGAAGGCAATTAAACAAATCAATTTACCTTTGTACTTTTGGCTTACATTATAAATGATATACAATTCGTTAATGCAAACAATACAATACCATCCATTACTTTATTCGATTCTATCTATTACGTGAATATAAAAATAATTTTTATATTTATAGCATGTTACATTTTGATCTGCAATTAATATAAATCATATTCTACTTTACTTATGCTGTATATTTTTTAACATGTTCGCGGACGTGAATGCAACAACATTAATTTTCATCGTGACGCGGTATATTCATACAACGCCAATCTATAAGCCACATTATTGACATTCGATTCTATACAGCATTAAATTGTTGAAACTATTATACGCCTTAATGTAATCACCAATAGGTTTATTGGGTATTTTAATATTGTTCTCGATCTTATCTGTACTGTCCGCAAACGTGGTAAATACTAAATTGTCAAACGAAGAAATATCTACATTTGCGGTTACAAAAATATTTGGATACTTATGTCAACTATGTTGCTGCATGGACGTTGTTAAAATTTCCGAAAGTTTGTAAACAAAACGCTAGACTACTATGTAGAGCAAAGTTAGTACATCATTTAATCACCAATACTTCAATTGCGTACATGTTGTGAATATATTATATTTAACCCTTAAGAAACGAATGCTGCCACATTCGTGTGATAAATATTCGTATTCCCTTGTTTCAACTTCCATTATTCTTCTGTAATTTTTATTTAAGTATCTTTTTGTATGATGTATGTGTAGAATTGGAAATACCAAATTCAAAGAAAATAATATTTCCCCTAAATATCAATTCTGTGACACCAGTCACAATTATGTAACAAATAGTTTATGCATTCTCACAATTTAAATAAACATCTAGTTTATTTCCTTTAACCACTTCTTGCTCAAATTTTTTTTTATAAAAATCGAGTTATCGCAAAAGCATCAGGTTCTTTTATTTTTGTATAGATACATCTGTTCATATTTTATTTATTATTATTAAAAATGGCTAAAAAATCCGAGAAAAGAGATAATAATTGTACGCTTTTATTCGTTCTAGTAATAAAGCAATTAATTTGTTAAAATTTCATGGATCTACTGGTGATTCTTGTAGAAAAAAGCGCTCGTTCGTTAAGGGTTAAAAGACTATCGGATGAAAGTTAGTTTTATTTTATAACTATTTACTTACCACGAGTACCATGCAAGTGCTTTCCCTGAGTGCGCCACAGCATCCGAGAAAAGCGATTATGAAAACAAATATTCCAACCACGATAAGAAGAGTAGCAGGTGAGAAGTAGCTTGAATCCAAGAAGTGCGAGAAATCTTCGTATACTGCGTATATTGTCGTGCCAACCGATATGATCATCACCCCTGTCAACTACAAAAAATAAAACACAAGTATAACTCTCTAATCATATTGTGATTCGATGAAAATACATTACATGATTTATATTATACATTATTACAAGATACAGATCATTATGACGTATATTATATGCGAAGTTTTATATTTGACCATCATCGATGATCAAGTACGTTCTGAAAATATGAAGCAACTATGTATAAAAAATGGATTTCATATATTATTGACGTATTCTCTGCGATGCGTTAAAATAATATAATTGTGTGAACGATGCGTTTAAGTCTTTCGAAAATTAATTATTGTATATATAGTGCATTAACAATAATCGAAAGATAAACTTATTCGTGATAAGGAAAAGTCAATAATCATATTATTTTTCAAAAACATTTCACACGTTGCAATTTCTCATAATAAAATCAATATACATTTGTGTTATAAAAGATATTTAATGATTGAAGAGCATGCTTATGCATCACTGAAGGAGCTTAATGTGTTGAAAGAAAATGAAAGTTCATTGCTCGTGTGGCATTAATCCGATAGAAATAATCCCGATCTGATGAATCGGCTCTTGTTGAACAAAAAAATGTATCTGTTACATGACGCATACTTGCGAAAAATGGCTAATATAATTCACGACAAAAATTAAAAAAGAAATTCTTAGGATTAAGATTGTCAATTAATCAATACATCGATAAAATTAGCACGGATAATTCATCTACTATATACATAAATATATAAGAGCCGCGAAATGAATTCAGAATAATATTTATTGTATAATCTTATTTTTATTTTATTCCTTCACACTTTCTATAAAACAACTCCCAAAAAAGAAATGTATTTATCGAATAAAAAATGATTATTTAATTATGCATATAACAGTGGACTATAAATAAACCTTAAATCAAACATTAACTTTAACCATCGCTTTCACCACACACTCTTTACTCTTAGAACTTAGCCCAAAGAATTGTCGTCAGTTTAAAGGACTGCAAAATACATTGAATTAATAGATAATAACAAAATTCAATACCTATCAATAGAACAGGAAAAAGGCAAAAGGAGAGCTACACGAAACAATGAAACTTTGTTATTCAGCCGATTATAAAATGTCAACGAATGTATTTGTGCTTGAAGTATGATCCGCGGGATCTTGGCAATTCCTGCTTACCGCCTGGACTTTCTTATTTCTCTGAGGAAGGTTTACGACCCTCTAAAGCCCAGGCTACTTGAATATTTGCAAAACAGAATTAACGACCGCAAATCATCGCCAAACGATAAGAAATATCTAAGGACTAATATGTTATATACGTGAGAAACAAGGGGGTAAAATAAAAGAAAATTTCTTCCCATAAACATGGAAGATTTAGAATGGCCAGGAACAGTGATTGACAGACTCATTAGTCAAAACTAGACAACAATAAAACTAGAACAATTTCTTTTTTCCAGAACTAAATTGGCGAGAAATCTGTTGTACAAAGAAAACTAGGAAATAATAATGTATGATAGATATGATTAGACACGCTTCATGTACTGGATTGCCTTTTTCTTTCATTATAATCTTGTTGGAATAACACGCTGTTTCTTTGAGATGATTGAATTAATAAACTACGTTTGTTTATAACTTTTAATTAAGAGATTGTACAAAATATCTTGTTACACTTTCACATGTTTCCTTGCGGATCGACAATCTTCAACTGTCAATTTTTGCATCGCTCGTCCAGTCGCAAGTTATGATAATGCTCTACAGATGTCATCATTAAATTTTAGATAAAGGACTTGTAATACAGTAACTGTAAGTTTTATGAAACTGGCCCTTAGTTTTTTAAATATCCTCTTATTATTAATGACGATCAAAAGGCGCTCCCGATGTACCAACTCTGAACAACCGCCTTTTTGACTTTAAGGACTGAATAAGAAAAAAATTAGATACTTATCGCAATTATCATGATAATATAAATGAAAACGTAGTCTTGTCGAGCAATTGAGCTAAATTGCAAAACGGAAGCAAGAAGAAAAAGAGTACTATTTCAACTTATCACAATGAATAATAATCCTGTTTATTGATAAACAGTATTTTATATTATTAACCCTTTACACTCCAGGCAGTTTTGAACTCCAAGGTTGAACTCCAAGGTTGAACTCAAAAGGTTTTAGCAACTCCTAGTTAGTTTGATCATGAACTATCAGCTACTCCGCAAGTATTTATTTAGAATTTAGAAAAATTTAAAACCCTACTTTGTCACTAAAAAAAGCTCGTATACATTTTAAAGTTACGGTTGTCTAACAAAATTACAATATAAAGCATATAGCAATGCGAAAAATAAAGATGATTTTATCAATCAGCTTATATTACATTTCAATGTCGCCACTGCGACAACAGAGCTGCCAGCTTATATCTCGATGTCGCTTCAACAGCGTCAACGGAGTGCAAAGGGTTAAAATATTACATGGCACACAGTCATTATTCCTGATAGAGTATTCTGATATTGATTGATTATTCCTGATAGATATTCAATTTGCTTTCCTCTCGAAATGGCTAATAGTAAGCCTTGGTTCGAAGGAGTTGAATGATGCAAGGAGTATTCTTCCCCCTCAATTAGTACTTTAAACATTAAACTAGGATTTTACCTAGATGCATTAGCTGAGCTCTTAGGACAGAATAACTCGAACGCAGATTGTTCACAATTCTAAGACTATATCGAATGTTTATTAAAAAATACTTTATCAGTAAACAGGATTATTTAGTTAGTTAGTTTTTTTTTACTTAGTTTTTATTTACTTAGTTAATCGTGATAAGTATCTAATTTCTTTGTATTTTATTTAGTGCTTAAAGTCAAAGAGTCGATTACTCAGTGTTGGTACATTGGGTACACGTTTTGATTGTCAATAATAATAAAGTAATATTTAAAGAACTATGAATCCGTTTTATAAAACTTGCAATTCTTGTATTACAAGGTAATTATTTGAAATTTATATAGGATATTTGAAGGAATAGTTACAATACGTGATTGGTAAGTTTTGTGAAATGGGCCCCAGGTACCCCTCTGTCCCTTTCTTATGTGACTCTTTAGAGAAGAATCGGCGCAGGGACCTCCACAGGAATAATATTTTCAAGCGTTATGAATTTAGATGTAAAGATATATAAGAAAAAATTTTGAAACAATAAGGTTATTTTGTCTAAAATAAACTGCTTTTCTCGACAATTTTTAGCCAGCATGATCGCATTTTTCTATTAGGAAGTCCATAGGCTTGTATTTGGTTTTTTGCTTTTTTAGGGTTCTTACTTTATCCCGAAAACCATAGATTTTTTAACAAAAACATATTGATTTTCAAATAACATTTACTTGAATAATGAATGGCACTTTTTTATTCTAATTCAAAATTCTATATTATTCGTATTATTTAATTGAATTATAATTTCAGACCGATTCTCTTCTTGTAATATTTATAATTTTTTCAATAATGATGTAGAAATTCAAATTATTCATATTTTTGTAAAACGTAATAATTAAAATAAAAAAGAAATACCTTTGATTATTTAAATAAAGTACGCGAAATTACGTTTTATCGGTTATTTAAATTTGTTAAATATACCGGGTGTTTATACATATACCGGGTGTAAGTTTTGCGTATCTATTTGTAGGTTAATCAAATTCAGTTTTGTTTTTATTGGTAAGATTTCGGATATTAATCTTCCATAGTAACGCAATTCTTCGTCCGGTTATGATTAAGGTTCTTATAGTTTAAGACTATCACGGTGGATTTACCCTTCAAACTATAAATATCGAACTATCAATAAACTAACTGAATAATAAATTTAAACGATAAATATATATTTTTACTCTAGTACAAGACTTGCGGTTAATTCGTCCAATGTAGTTATTATTACAATCTGTACTTATTATTATTATTAATGCAACTGCATTGGATGAGCGTTTCAGCATCTTGATTCTACTTTTGATAATCATAAACACCAAATAAATGTTTTGTTGAGAAATTCTGCGGATAAACTCGATAGTTTTTTCCCTGGAATTGAGGATCAGATAATAGTAAGCCTCTATCTCTATCGAATAAACCGATTATTGTGCCGGAAACTGTAGATTTATGGTAACAGTCGAAGATCATTTTAATATTCCTTGGAGATCAATGAGACGACAAAAATATTTTTATTTCAAGATAATCACTGGCCTTAATCACTCTAATTAAGAATACAAACATAATACACGCATTGCATTGCAATTTCACATATTGCAACTAATACCATATTAAAGAGTACTACTCAGTGCACGAAGAAAATTTGGAAACCACTACGATTACGCGCCAAATACGAAATATTCTTGTACAGGAGTTCAATGACACGATAAAAATGAAACAATATGAAGAAAAATATTACACGCTTGAATTGAGAATAAAAACTTTAGTATATATTGCGATGGAAATCGATTTAGAAAATGCTACTCAAAGCATCCAGAAGGTTTGAGATACACGGCGATAACGCATTGACACATTCTCGTAACTGTTTGCTTGTATAAGTTCAATGACATAGCAAATATAAATCGTTTGAAAAGAATTATTCTACGATCAGATTAACGCTTAACGGTCGTAAATCACCTCGCACGTGACAAGAGTATTCATAGCTGCGGTCCTATGTCACGTAATAGGTGACAAGACGGATCCTGTCGAAATTCGCTGTCTGTGAAACGTGGGCACGATTGCCTTGCCAATTAAGCATCAGCAACAGAGCAATTACCATCTCCACTGATATATCGATATTCTTTGTAGTCAATTTTTAATATATTGAGCTCAAAAAATGAATAAAGAAACTTTTATAAATTTCGACAGTGATAGTGGCGGTGAATGTTTTGAAAACAATTCTCAAAGCGATTTTTATCCTTGCGACAAGACTAACAATCGCATTTTATTACGTTTAAAAAAAAGAAAGGCAAAACCTATAAAATATTCAAACGAAGAAGAAAATGATGTACAAACAGAAAATGTTGTTAACTCGAATAATGATTGGATCGAAATCGAAAGCGATGACAATGATACTCTTCCTAACAGGATTCCTTTTATAAATATCAATCGTAAAATTTTCGGAGATATTCAGCAGCCCATAGAATATTTCAAAAAATTGTTTAATAACGAATTCATAACGAAATTTACAACCTAATAAAAATCACGTATAAAAAGCTGGTGTCTGATAAATGTTAATAGAACTTAATCAATTAATAATGTACCTCACCTACATTGAGATTAACGCGGACTTAAAAATTCTACTCAAAAACTCCAGAGGATTGAAATAAGACTTTTGTGAAACAATGACATGGTTCTGGTTCCTTTTAATCTTCCTCGAAGCCAATGACGAAGTTCAATGATGAAGTACGTTAAAATATTCTAATAATTGTCGATTCGTCATGTTCGCGCTAGCTCTTGCATTCGGGCTGGCGGAAAATCCGAGGAAAAGATATGCGCGTGTGCACGCTTTATCGTCCCTAATAATTTATCCGGGTACAACCTTGTCCATGTAATATCGATCACAGTTGTATTTCAGGGTCAACGAGCGGTTTATATTCGCGAACATAGACGTTGAAAGAAAATAAGTGGCCCAGTTCGGAGAATTGACGTCCGAAACATCCTCGATACTGCGCCTACGCTCATCGTTACGCAAGAATTCCTTCTCGGCGCTAATCGATATTCATTGACACACATTTAAGGAAAGTGAAGGAAATCTCTACTTCTTCCAACAAACCATAAAAGAAAATGTCTTGAATTTTGAAGAATCAACATCCCTGTTTCATTTCATTAAAAGAACATATCAAACAGCCCGTTACATAAGTTTACGCAGAAATAACTTATAATTCGTTATTTTGTCCACCCTGTAGAGTGTTGAGTAACTCAATATGAATACCTCGTATTCCACCGCGTACCTTTCTAAACGATCAGGGGAAAACGGAAAAAATATTTGCGCATCGTGTCGTCATGCTGATTAGACCCTGAAGCACCGTGACGCTTAAACGTGTTCACCTATGAATATAACGTAACGAAAAAGTATACGCGGTGTACCTTAAATACTTTTGCACGCATTTGGAGGAAATGCTTTGCAGCAAAACAGGAAAAAAAATGCTATATAAACACATGTCGAAGGAGGTACAGTACCTACATGAAACTTGTCCATATCAATAACATTGATCAATCGGATCGATAAGCAATAGACCGTTGGACTTAGGAAGTTGGCCCGTATCTTGAAACGCGTTGAATATCATCTCGTGTTTATGATATTTTTTCCTTATTTTGGAGAACTCGCTCCGGAAGTTCGCATAATTGCCTCTATCGGAGTATAAAGTATATGAGCCGTTTAGTGCACACATCGATTAACTCCGTAAAACAAAAAGTTGAGAATTGCGATGAAATAATGTATATTGTTTTTTAAAATTCCTCTTATAATATAAAAAGCGTCGATGCACGGCCAGAACAGATAATCCTATAATTCATAATATAATTGGGTTATTGAAACGATTTACATTGGAGTATGGAGTTAATCAAAATGGCTTCTGAAATAAATTATTTATTATTCAATGGCCAACAAAATTTTGCAGTTTAATGGTGTTAATCTTTATTATTCGGGAAAGTTATTATGAATATAAAAAGTTATGACTATACCGAGTGCTTTGACGCTTAAATTTAAGATTTTTCAAAAAGTGGAATTAATCGACGTGTGCACTGAACGGCTCATGTAATAATCAAAATATAAAACTGTTTAGAAGAAAGGAAATATATTTGTAATTCTTCGCGAATTATACAGAAAAGCTGCATGCACATTGAAAATCGAAAAGTGATGCCTTATGATGCTTTATGAAAGCAGTTATTTTACGTTCTTCCTCTCGATTCGCGCGTATCGAGAAAAACGAAAATTGCTACATTCTCTTACGTCATTTATTGTGATTATTTCAAAAGGACAACTGGAATTGCTTTCCATATTAGGTAGAAAGTTTGACGTAAATCATGACTACCGATGATCCTCTGCTCAACTTATACAGTCATCTTAAATACCGAGTAGAATTGGAAATACCAAATTCAAAGAAAATAATATTTTCCCTAAATATCAATTCTGTGACACCAGTCACAATTATGTAACAAATAGTTTTTGCATTCTCACAATTTAAATAAACATCTAGATTATTTCCTTTCACCGCTTCTTGCTCAAATTTTTTTTTACAAAAATTCAGTTATCGTAAAAGCATCAGGTTCTTTTATTTCCTATTTAAACAGTTTAGATAATTTAAAAATGGTTTGGTTAGAAAAAAAATTTGAAAATAAAAAACAGAAGCAATAAAAAATGCAGAAAAACCTAACATAATACAAAAAATGTCGTAATTTTAACGTCAAACACTTTTAGATAATTTTTGAACAAAATTAATTATAATAATACAAAGAAAAGGTAATAAATTACACAAAATAATATCAATAAGTTGATTTGGTATGGTACATTTTGAAACACGGCTCTATACAGAGAGCAACTTGGGGCTGACGGTCCCGTTGAGGTTCTTTTCCGCGTTTTAATTAATTATCCCCTGAGCAAGTGTTCGATCATCCCTTTATGGTTATTTAACCAGCGCGTTACCTGGTCTCTCTTTGGTCGAGTTCTCTATAAAGTAATAAAATACCCAATGACCACTTGCTCAGGCATGCCTTAGCGTTAATGCGTGACGCAGTAACAGAATATATAATTAAAAAACAATATTTTATAATGTTTTTCAATTTAAAACAGAAGAAACGATACGCACAAATACCACGAGTGTCAAATAGCGACATTCTTTTATCACATGTAACGCAAACAAGTCGAAACGCGCGAGCACTCCTCGTTCAAAGGCATCAGTGGTTAATACAACACATACACATATTAAGAAAAGTATATGACCGATAACGATCAGCATAGCTTTATATAGCGCTGTTGTACCTGGCACTATATTCACAAATGTTCTGTTGTTACGAAGAATGTGCTTGGGGATGCGCTTATAAACTTATAAAGTCGCAATAATTGTTCGAAATGGCGGCCATTGACTTCGTTATACGTGCATCTCCTCCACATTACATAACGCGTTTCTGGCCATAAATATGTTAAGCAAATATCGCGCTTTGAACCACCGAACGTATCTCCCGTATGTGTAACATCATGTCTAATATATTGTATATACACAGGGTGTCCCGCGCAATTGGAACAGGTTTTACCTTCCAAATGGTTGGGAATAAAAGATGTTAGGAGTAAAAGTTAAATGATATCAAACGATGCATAATGTACGACTGATTTTATGCAATTTTGTGCATCAGTCTATCAGAAAAATGCGGTAACTGTACTTTTTTTTTTAGTGGAAACCTATATTTTTGACTGAGCCAGTCGACGCAGTTTCTTGTGCTCCACATAAAAGTACAAACACATTTATGCGCAAAATTGATTCGTGAAGAAATCATCGAAGCTAAAAGTTCTGTGAATTATTTCGGTCTCTCGACAAGTGTTCCGAAGTATCTACGTTATTGTGTTTGAAAAGACCTTCATTATAGTCCAAGCATTTTTTCATCCGTTTCTAAACGTTGCGCAACTCATACCTGATGACCGTTTCTGTCATTTTGGATATTTTTTGCTAAATGCGTTGTTGGAGCTCTTCATGATTAGTAATGGATAACGAATACTCTCTGTCTTTTAGAGATCCTCAGAAAAACAAATCGAGGGATGTGAGATCCGATGATCGCGGTGGCCATAAGATCGGCCCACGTGTACCAATCCATTTCGCTCCATAAGTTTCATTTAAATGTCTCACAATTATCCACAAATCGTGTGCTGTAACACCGTCTTGTTGAAAGTACCTCATATTTTGCCATTCACCTGGAGGAATCACTGTATTATGTAAGAGAACTGATTGGTCGGATTCCAGAAAGTTTAGGTACCATTACTTGGTCAATGTTCCGTTAAAAATATATGGACCGATAATCCATTTGTCAAAATTTCCATACCAAACATTTATGCTGTACCCTATTTGATTGTTAGCCTTCCTCTTGAAGCGTGGATTTTGAACAGACCACGTATGTTTATTATGTCGATTGAACATCTCATTGTTTGTAAATGTCGCCTGATCAGTCCAGGGAATTTGAAATACAAAACATCACCTTCATTTTCATCATGTTCATCATGTTCATTTTCATTAATACGCCATAAAAAAATGATGGCAACGGTTAATTCTTCGGAATTAGTCTCCAGACCGCAATGTCTTGTTAATGGAAAATCGATATGGATGATGATTTTATGTTCTCGGAATGCGTTGAACCGAGGATTTGAATATACCACATTCACTAGTCAGATCTCTCACGGACGTATGTGGATTTTATTCGACGTTCGCCGACATTACTATCACACTATCTTCATCCTCAAGGACTGCTTTCGACGCGTCTTATTTTGGTTTGTGGAAGAAGCTGTACTGGCGTAAATTGGACTCCAGTTGCTAAAAGTACGAGCGCGAGAGCTGTTGTTGCTTGGAATATGCCTCTCAATACAGCCTTGCAGCCTCAGTACTATTTTGATTGCACTTGCTAAACAAAATCAACATACGAACTGCTTCACTGTTCATAAATACGAAGATTTCGAAACACTGGATTGTCAATTAATGGCACACGAGTAGTGAATAGTTACCGATGAATACTTTAATCCCTTGACATACAATGACGAGTTTGGTTCGTCACTCATTTCGTGTGCCATTGTAGACTTTGTCGAGTCTAACTCGTCACGAGCTGTTTTTGGCGGACGACGTATGGTATATTATTCTGATTTGACAATGTTTAAGACACTCCATTCTCCGAACTTCTCAACAGTATCATTAACAAAGTTGCATCCACAAATTAGTAAATAACAAAGAAACACATTGAAAGCAGTATTGAGCATAGCAGTGATCCTATACCGCGAATGCCATACTAGAAAATATTTGAGTTTAGTAAAAATTATAAATAACAGTCCTACATGAACATTATACATCGATCTGATTAAATGTTATATAACGATCCAAATTTCAAACAAAAGGTTCTCTTTCTTAGATTGCAGATGTCTGTTCGGTCGAGCCAAATTAAATAGTATTCCGTTTTATTTGTATGTCAAGGGGTTAATCTTACAGTGATTAGTACTAACAGCCGTTTTATGTTTTTTAGCATTGTTATGGAACATAACGTAGCTAGATACTCTGGAACACTTGTCGAGAGACTGAAAAATTCAGAAAAGTTAGCGTCGATAACTTCCTAACGAATAAATTTTAGGGTAAATACGTTGGTACTTTTATGTGGAGCACAAGAGACTGGATCAAGTGGTGCAGTCAAAAATATGTTTCCATTAAAAAAAAAGTGCAGTTGCAGTATTATTCTGATGCACCAATGCACAAAATTGCATAAAATTAATTGGAAATTCATTGTCTAATCACATTTAACTTTTACTTATAACATCTTATTCTATTCTCAACCGTTTTAGAGGTACAGTCTGTTCCATATGCATATACATATACATATACATATATATATGTAGCGTCAGTAGCGAAAAACGTTGACACGGCAAGTAATAATTAAATTTAAAAATACAGATTTAAATAGGTAACTGTTCTGAGAACATTTTTTACACGATCTTACAAAAGTAAAACGATATCTGGGTTAATACGATATATTCATCTTTGTTATTCGACTTTCCTGTCTTTTTCTAAGAAACGAAAACTTATTATAAGGATATTGTACACATTATAAGAGATTATACGTTTTGAGTAGATGTAAATATATACATGATTAATAAATAGCCGGTTCTGAAGCACGATATTCTTTCATCTTTTCTGTTTAAACCGCGTTGCAGCATAAGTAGATGGACCTTCTTGATTATGATTATGCGAATTTCAATCGTTGTTTTATTAATAAAAGAAGAATAATAAAATACATTTTGCAGAACATCAAAGCGGTGTTTGGTTCTTCGGCCAGCCAAGCATGAAACACCTATTGTCGATTCAATTTTCGCTCGTATCAGTTTTTATCAGCTCGCACCTCTTCCTATCTCTCCCCTACAAGTTTGTACATTAAGCCTCTTTCAAAGATAACGTTGGCCAAGTGTCTTATCGTCTACCCGTTCCATATTTTGTAGCTGATTTCACCGTATGCACTGATAATCAGAACTGAATTGCGCGTGATCACGTCTTATAATAAAGTATGATATTAAATCGTGCTTCGTGATAAAGTATAATAAATATAAAGATTTTTTGCCATAAGGTCGTTTATATCCTAAAAATAACGAAGCATTTTCCGCCCAACAATAAAAAAAAAAACGGATGCATAACGGATTTTCAAGAGCTGTCATTTTGCGAAATGCAGCGTCATCGATATTATTCACGTGCTTCCACGAGTTCCGCCTTGGTGTAAATAAAATTAAACTGCGCGTGATCTTACTTTATAACAAAGTATAATACTAAAGCGTACTGTATGATAAAGTTTAATAATATTAAGAATCATTGCGACATCGAATGAACTTCAGTAATGAAGAAATATTTCTGATCTTTTCTGATCATTTTTGATCTTCCTCTGAAGAAGCACGGATGTGCAACACGTTTTTAAAGAGAATCGTATCGCAAAATGCAGAACAGTATTATGTAGGTGCGTCCACGAGTTACGCTTTCATGCAGAAAAATCGTGGGTACAAATCGCGATGCAAATAATGCAGTAGAACCTCGCATTACGCGTTTTACGTTTTAATTGACTGGGAAATCGCAGTTTTCCATTAACCTTATCGCGCTAAAAAAGGCATATTGAACTGCACATACCTATTTTTGTATAGAATTAATTGTTATATCAAAAAAGAATTTATTTGTATTAGAAAGTAATAACTAATTAAGTATTGAAGTAAAGTAATCCTGTACCACTAGTTTAAATGTCGGCAATAAAAAGTAATATTTTTCAGGTACGACTTCAAAGATATAAATAAAAATACGCTAGATGGAAGGTTTAAAAAATTAGAACAAAAATCGAAAATCTTTTATCGGTTATTCCTAAATGTGTAATAGAAATTAATCAACAACATACGCAATTAAGAAAAATTAAGAGTGAAATATAAAGTACATCTTACGTTTGATAATCATTAGGTTTTAAAAACTGTTCTTGTGCAGATTTTTTACTAACAAAACACAAAAATACTTTAATCGTATCAAAAAAAGATTGCGATAAGAAAAAAGTAGTCTACAATTGTATAAGGCAAGAAGCACAAAATATTTATAGACATTTAATAACGATTGAAAACGTTTCTTCTGAAGAACAGGTTTCAAGAACAACTCTTCAAATTGTACAAATTTTACGGTTTTATTGTTTTCTGTTGAAAATAGATAAACCTGTTTTTATCTAGTTTTAACTTCCTGCATTCTGAAATACTTGTGTGCAATATAGCAGTTTACATTTCTTCTGTTTACATAATACACAGTAATCATTTCATAATTATCGCTTAACATGGATACGATTTGTGACATTCATGAGGCAGGAGACATTGTTTGCCAGATGTGCGGCTTCCTTTATACTGTACTGAACAAAGGGGACCACGAATAAAAAAAACTGGGCAAGCGCGAGGCGAGTCAAGCGAGACATTTAAAAACAAGCCAAAAAGTATTGTTATTCCCTTTCTTAATTTCATTTTTTTGTTTCAAATGATTTTTAACATTCGTACGTTTTCTGGTCATCGTTGTCGGGTTTTTCTTAAATTTTGCGTCATTGTTGAACATTAACCTTGTAAACTCTCTACCTATTTTATACATTTTGTTAACTGATCAATAAGTATTGAGTAAGGAAATGAGGTCGTGATTGTATTGTATTTGGTCTCATTATAAACGTCAAATTGCACCAATATGTTAAAAGATATTTCAGACAATAAAAACGAAAGTAGAAAAGTTAACGACAATACCCTTAGGCTGCTTTATAAATGTCGCGCTTGCTGCCTCTTGCGTTTGATTTGTCTGTTTTGTCTGCTGTCCTTTTTGTTCTGAAAAACGTTGTCGTCCCAATCGAGTTGAAAATTTGTGTTTCTATTTAGCCAACCGTAATTTAGATTTTACTGTACATAATGACTATTTTATTTCCTACGAAACGAGTTCAGTGTAATCTCCTAGGATTACCATTTTTGTGCATAGAAAAAGTAGCAGAGCCCGATAATTAGGTTTATGATCAACGCATTACCTTTGTTCATAACTCAATGATGATTAAAAGTCCACGTTTTTAAATCTCATACATCCTGTTAATCAGTATCTTTCCCGTATTGCTACTAATCTTATTTTGATAAAACGAAGCTGCTGATACAAACTGTACAAACAAGCTCATAATGTTTTGACTCGGTCACTTTAATTACCGCATATAACGATTAGTCGCTATGTAGATAATATAGTACAGAGATTTAACAAATAAATATTCCCCAACTTCGTAAGACAGCATCCATATTAAATAACCGTGTCATACGCCAGAAAATTCGTACAACATAATCTCTTACTACTATTACATTTACCATTTAAAACATTGTTTTCCAATAATCCATTCATACTGTAAATTTCTTGTTTTTCCCTTTGTTGTCCATGTCATGGCTTAAGATGCCCCATTTTTTTAACCGATGCTTTGCAATAACCGTGTAATTGTGACTCGAATCGTGTAATTAAGATTCATTTTCTCTTTATGATTATTAATAAAGCGTCTTTAAGAAATTCTTGCAATTATCAATCATGTATTTTCAAATATATGCAATATATTTAGATTGCAGGATACATCTAATTAACGATATCAAAATGGTGCAAGTATTAGTAATGATTAAAATTAATGTTTTTTAATAGGCTATCTGTATATCGAGAAAAGTCATTGTACGACATTAATTAGTTTGTAAACTTCGGGAACAGCGCCTTGACATTAGCAAACCAGCAGTAGAATGCTTACATGAAAGCTCATATATGAATATACAGTGACTCCCACTAACATTCGGGCATTAAGTTATGACTGAATCTGTGACTTTGGACATATAATAAAATTTACTATAATAATCAAATTAATTTATAAATTTTAGACATTTATATAACAGACGTCTTGGTGATTTTCTTCGGTAATTGGTCAAATCTTAATATTACTACAGCAATTTAATTAGTACGATAAATTGCGATACACTGTTTAATAATTAGTACTAAATTTAATAATATCATATTTTCAGCTTCAACGCGTACAGCTTCGATGAGCCTGAGGTCTGCGGTCTGTGGTAGAGGATAAAGGACTTTCGAGGATTTGTACAAGGAGAATTCCTGCACAATGCTTGCCTTATCTCTACTTACACTTGCCATAATAGAACTAAAGCAAGCAACGGCATTAGTGACAATAGTAGATGCAAGAATATTACGTTACGGTGTAAATTCTATCAAGGCAATGTTCAAAATTTTCTACCGCTGCATCTGGGATTTTACATTGAGATTTATCTTCTATACTATATAATAATGTAGCTTTATCGCTCTGTTCATACGCGAAAATGCAAATAACTAATCCTCTTGAGATAGAAAAGCCAAAATGTCGGCTCTGTGGTATTTGTGGCTAATACAATGAGGCGATAATTCAACTTTCTCCGTGTACACAATTTTTATACATATAACGATATTTTGTTTTTATGAAATGAATATTGCAAAAAAGTATAGTACTAAAAATAGGTATGTTACGCCGATACTTATTCCATCTTTAGTGGTCTGTGTCTTGATAAACCCAAGTGAGCGGATTCGATTCTCGCACGTTGAGTTATCGCTCAAGATATTTTAAAGCAATATACAGAAAAATAATGAAGCGTTAAAAAGACTGATGAAGGTTATTAGTCATAAAAAGAGCCTATTCACATAATTTTTGTAGTTATTTATAATTTTCAATGTCCTTCACCCGACGATTAACAACATCAGCAGTAAGTTGCTACCCTAAACAAAGATGAAAAACAGAATTTCCTCTGTTCTATACTATTCCACTAATAGTAGGCAATTTTTTCTTTCATATCTAATCCGCCATAACACCGAATATCCTTAAATTTCAACAATCCGATCATGCTTTGCGCACCATTCTGTTTTAAAAAATAGTAAAACATACTCGACAGAATCAATGAATCACTCGATGACTAACACGTGGAGCTTTGATTTACAATAATCTGCAAACGTGAACCGAATTGAAACCCAACTTAGAACAAAATACGCAAAAGGAAGGTCGAGAAAGCAGGTGGTTTACAACCATAAACCTACCGGACAAGCTACGTCGCGGATAATCACCGTGCATTGTCAATGTATCGTGCATACATTACTCATCATCGTCCCTGCATTTTGAACAGAAACCTCGTTCGCGCGGATGAAGCGAGCAAAAGGACACCACGCGACGTGGCAGAGGGGAAACGCGCGTCGAGGGGCGACGAAAAGGGACGAATATAGGCGTATACGAACCACGAAGAGAGAGTTGACCGCAAAGAGGAGGTATTTGATGCAACGAAGGCCGACGTCGAGATGCGTCGCCGCCATTTTGGTTCCGTTCGATTCCTCCGTGGCACGCAGGTGCACTGACGGCACAGCTGAGCTATGGCACTTCCGCACGCAAGATACCGACCACCAATACTGAAAGTCCCAGTTGCGCGAGGCCGATGCCGATATGCTAGCCCAATGCCGCCAATGTCCACGCGTACGCCGTTATCAGCGCCTCCCTGATAAAGGCACGCGAAAAAACCGCCAAGGAGGAATACCGAGACCTGGGTTCCCTATCGAACGCACGACTAATGTAAACGGACAAGAGGTGTAGGACGTGCCAATGGTACAATATTCCTATATTGGTTGGCAAGTAAGCAATTGCGGATTTGTGATTTTATTTTCTCACCAACAGCATATGAGAGCTACGCAACTAAATGCAATAATTTTTTTATCGAATTACAGTCGAAGTATGAAGTGTGAAAAGAACATCCTGGGTTTGACATTTCAGATATGTAAATATATCGAGAAATTTACAGAAAATCGTCCGAGTGTAAAATCCGCGATTATTTACTTCTCAACCCGATATAATACGATATTGCAATAACACGGCGTTTCTGAAATGCATGTGCGTATAAAAACATATTACTGTAACACGATATTCTCGTAACACATGCAAAAAATGGTAAGGATTTTTTCACAAATTTTTATTTCAACTCATAAAGAATTTATCACGTAACAGGTACGGGTAGAGCGTCGTGACAGTTTAACTTCATCCGAGAATGCAAAAACAAACACGTTTTCTTTTTATATTTATTTATTGCATGCCAAAATGTTTTCGAACATAAAAAAACTAGACATTTTTTTGGTCTGAAGTCGCAATTTTACCCTTGTTTCAAAGGATTAATTATTTCGTGAGGATTAATTCTTGAAAGAGTTAATAATTACTTTAACTTTATTTTTATTGTAATTTAATTTTTTTTTATTTTAATTTCTACACGGGGTGCCAGGTATTAATAGCCAAATATTGTCAGTGTATTTTGTGTATTTAAATAATTATATAATATATTATGTATAAATTTTATTGTATACGACAGTTGTGAGATAAATACGAGATAGATTATTAGTTACTTCTGAGAGTGCTAAGAGTATTTTGCTAGCCTTGAAGAGCTAAAATAGTAAATACAGCTCGTATAGACTAATGTATACTAATAAATACGCTTAATCTATTCTTACATTGTACATGTGATAATAACCAAATCACAAGTATGTTACTGTTGTTTTTAGATTTAGTATTTGTAACATAACTCTAGAATAAAGTTTTAAACAATCTATATTTATACAACATTGTTTTATTATATAAACCCGTAGAACATATCGATGGTGTTAGATAAAACCTGGAATCTCTGCATAAAACGGTATGTCATTAACAGGATATTTACTCTAAAATATCGTGGCAAACTATTAGCGATTCCTAAATGATCGTGACCCACAAAAACGCTGTTAAAGAACATCAGTAAAACTTGAAATCTTTATCAGCCACGACATGTGTAAACCGATAAAAGGTGCAGTAGACTGTTAGCTTGTAGAGGTACAGAAAATCCGCGTAAGACGCGACAGTTCTAACATGCTTGAAGAGTCGAAAAAACCTCGACATAACGCGCGTCTATCGTGTTTAGTGAATCGGAGTATCTGCTATATAATCTGTATTTGATAATAATCATATAATTATTATATATAATCTATATTTGCGCCGTTTATTTTGAAAGTGGTCTAAGCCTAGTTATCAATTATTTATCGCTAACTGCAGTAACGCGTAAAACATTAAGTTGGTTGTCATAAACAAGATTTCGCAATTAAGTATATTCGGACGATACGATAATTTTAAACGTATAAATTTTAGTTACTTCAATAATTAAAAATATTACTTCAATAGTGGCCTAAGCCCAAGCTATTATTAATCCTTTCGTTACGGGTGTCGACTATAGTCGGCAGCCATGCGACAACCTGTGTATACGAATACCGACAATACCCGACAGCTATACGAGTTAATAATATGCAAAACTTAATAATATGCAAAAATGGTGGACTTATTGCGATATATACTCCCGAAGCACCAGGACTTTTTCAAATTTCTCCAACATACACAAAATGTAGATGAGCAGTAAATTGTTACGTAATTTGTGCAGTTAGATATCCTGAATTGCATAAATTGTGGTTTTGAAGTGTAATAAAGAGATGTCAAAGAAACCGAGTATAGTTTTTTCAATTTGAAGCATTTTAAATTGGATCAAATGGATTTAGGCTCTTCCAAAGATTATAACAAATCCAGTCCTTAATTTTGAAAGCGGCTTAACTCCATTTGTGGTAAGAAAACGCGAATTATCCATTTGATAATTACTATTATTTTAATGGGAATTGTAAATGTAACTCTCTTATTTGCACTTAAGCGGTATAACACATTGATAAACAATACATATATTTTTAATTTCATCCAAACTCAAACTCTTAAATATCTCGATTTGGATATAAATGGGCTAAGGTCCCATTCAAAATAATCGGTCCATTTTCTCCCTTATTTTTCGCTTATTCCGTATTTTTATCGTATAACCGATGGGGTGACATATTATCGGTAAGCAAGTGAGGAGAAAAACCATCGTAGTTCCTGACCATATGACGAAAGAGAGTGATATCCGAAAAGGAGCGAAAATTACCCTGGTGCCTGTTGGCGCAAGAAATAAAGAAAAGAAACCGTGTCACTTTTGCGATTGTTGAAAAGTGGAATACGCGCTTTGTGGGTGAGCTGCGCAAATTATACAGTGTGTGCAGCGTATGTCTGTCGCAAGTGACCACATGGCGAGAGAGGCAACCGATCGACATAAGCGCGCCAGAGCGATGGTCTGGAGCTTACCATACCCTAGCTCCAAACGACCTGTGATACAATAATTCCTTTAACTCTTTGAATGCTATGGACGCATATATACGTCCCGCAAAGACCATCGGTGTGACCTATGGGCGTATATATGCGTTAGGTGCGAGCCATATGTGTAGACTATGGACGTGTATATATTGAAAATAAAAAATGTTTGGATCCGTTTTGGAGTGGACAAAGCAATAATAGTTGGATTGTGTGTTATATGATAATGTGTTAATAAGCTGCCGACAAGATCCATATTGCGCGAAAAAGTAGCTGCAACTTAGAGCAGTTAGCAGTCGAAGGGTGCAAATTCATCTGTAGGTCCAAATTTAATCTATTATTTTCCGTTTCTCGCTTTTATACTTTCATCAAGCACATGATGGACAAGTGAACGAAGTCGTTGATGTTATCCAAAGTGTGTGGTGATTGTTTGAACGAACAGAGAACGCGCTCGTGTATGGAAAAGAACGAATCGATGTGTGCCACTCTTGTAATGAGCGTAATTAACGGGACGAGTAATAAAAGGAGGATGGGCAAGAAAACGAGAAAGGAACAGGAAGACGAGGATTATAGAAAAACGTTAGACAAAAGGCGGCAGCAACAGATAGTTGATAACGCATTAAACAGATATGATAAAGTTATACTTAGTTGTTCAATAAGTTCGCGAAGCGGAAATCAGAAAACAAATTTATGGTTGCAAGAACGACTTTAAAAGTTATAGACTTTAAACTAAAAAGACTTTAAAAGCTAAACAAGGCTCCGAATGTTGCTGACAAAGTCGCATTGTTAACGAATGCGGCGCCCACTATGCGCACAGCGTTTAAAAACACAAAACTTTATTTCAAAGATTGCAAAAAAATATTAAAGATTTTGTTAAGTTCCTTTAAAACATGGAATATTAAAACAACGTTGTGATTCTAATCCTATTATTCGCGAATAGAAAAAGGGTGTGAATGCAAAGGTCAGAGTAAAGAAAACGGAACATTGGTATAATCCGGATAGAGAAGAGTCAGAAAAAAATGTGGACAGAGCAGAGTCATTGAAAAGAGTAAACAGAGCAGAGTCAGAGATTAGGCTTAGCCAGGGCCTGAGCCACCAATAATATTTTAATAATAATAAATACTTTTTATCGATAAACAGGATTATTATTAATTAGAATAAGTGTCTCATTTTTTTTTATTCGGTGCTTGAAGTCGAAAAGCCGATTGGTCAGAATTGGTACATTAGATACACATTGTTTGATTGTTAATAATAACAACGCAATGTTTAGAAAACTATGAGCTCCTTGCATAAAACTTACGGTTCCTGTATTACAAATTCTTTGTTTAGAATTTATATAGCGCACTTGAGAAAAAAATTTGAAGTACATGAACCGTAAGTTTTACGAAACGGGCCCCTGGTACCTCTCTGTCACTTTGTTATGCGACTCTGTAGAGAAGAAACGGTGCAAGGACCTCCACAGGAATCATCCTTTCAAACGTTATGAGTTTACAAATTTAACATTATAGTGGAAGCAATCTAATACGTGGAGCGTGTCTAATTATATTGGGTTCTTCGGAAAGTAATTTCGTTTTTTCCCGTCAGAGGACTTAATTACGTTTTTTCGAAACCAACTTCACACTTAAGCCGCATAACCATTATATGTCTTGAGAGCTGATAT